>NW_025560734.1:0-7500 GCF_020424385.1 Procambarus clarkii
ATTGTGTCTGTACGTAGTTGTGTTTGTAGTTGTAATTGCGACAAGATGTCTGGTCTGGGGTATGTGTTGTGAGCAATGGGTGGCTCCAGACACAGCAAGTGTTGTCATGTGTTATAGCTCTACCGCACTGACAGAGGGAAGGGGTTGAGGGCCGAGTGTGTGTGTGTGATGCAGTAGCAACAGCAGTAGCAGCAGCAGCAGCTTCCAGCAGCAGCAGCTCCCAGGAACAGCAGCAGCAGCATCAGCAACAGCAACTCATCACACCTCTAGCATGATTCCCCCCACGATTCATCAGCCTTCATTAACAAGACCCGCCCACTAATTTCATACACACTCTCTGTTCCTCACTGCTTATTAGGGCGCTTGTCCTCCTTGCGTCAGCGCCTTAAGATGGCCGCCCTGACGAGCTGGCCCTTGACTGGTGAGAACCACGCCTTCGCTATCGCCACACACAACTGATCGGATCCCTCAGGTCTAGAAGGGACCTTCGCACCTGTAGTTTATCTCACACCTGGAGGGCAAACCCAAACTGACTCTTATCTAACTATCTCGGGTCGTAAGACGTTGCTCGACTATTATACTAAGTCGCCTCAAGGTACAGCCACTTATCTTGTAATCTTGGATTAAGGTCGGTCCTTAAAATTAATTGGAGTGGAGGCAAATTCCTCGTTTAGTCTACCTGCGGATTGACAAGCATGGCTCTTGTTTTTATCCTAGTAACTAGCGGGTTAAAATGGGACTTGATGTGTCGAAGCTTTTCAAGACAGAATAATTTGCAGTTATAGAAGCGTCTTTTAACCTTTCCGGGTAAATCAGTTCTGAGGAAAACTCTTTGGGAAAATGAATATAGGATTTAAAGCAGAACTGATAACACCAGATTTGTTGTTGTTGTTGTAAGGTTAAGGAAGAGAAGTTAAGATAAGGTGTCGAGGAGCTACAAGTACCAGCACATGACTCAACCCAAAAGTGGGTTATATTTTCCGTGGCCCTATTTATCTATTTAATTTTATATTTATTATAAAGTTAAATAAGCTATTTATCTTTAACTTTAACTTGGTTTTATTAAGCTATTATCTTTAACTAGATAATTTTCTCCAAGAAGTGCCGAACTAATTGGGCTGTGATGGATATGTGGGCCTGTGGGTCGCTCCAAGCAACAGCCTGGTGGACCAAACTCTCACAAGTCAAGCCTGGCTTCGGGCCGGGCTTGAGGAGTAGAAGAATTCCCAGAACCCCATCAAGCAGTAGCAGATATCAAGCAGCTCTTCAAACACTTAACACCACAACTTGAAAACGAGATATTAAAAACCTGTCAATAACAACCAAGCCGTAGTAATTGTAGTAACTGAATTACTACTTTCTGTAGTAATTGAATAACAATTCAATTATTACAGAACACTTGACAAGTTAATTTGCACGCATTCCCTCTCACACACGTGAGAGAGGCGGGACCAAAGAGCCATAGCTCAACCCCCGCAAGCACAACTAAGTGAATTTAACGATGTATTTAACGATTTAGTATAACCTATTTAAGCTTAGGCTCTTGCAAGATCTTGAAAGACTGAATCATACGTTTAGGACTGAGGACAGGTAGGCAAATGGAAGATCCTCATCACCATTTTCATTCTCATCATCATTCTCATCACTATCGTCACCTTCATCACTGTGGCTTCATTGTATTGTGATGTTTCTGATCTTGCATCGTTCTTGACAGACCTACAGTTGTTCATGTCAGGTGTTGTTCATGTCAGGTGTTGTTCACGTCACGTGTTATTCGCGTCACGTGTCTTTGGAGTGTGTGCTTCACTTCAGGGAGACACAGCTGAAGACTAGAGAGCCTCGAACGTGTGTACTCAACTGATGTCAAGCTTAAAGATGCAAAAATTGCCTTCACGCTCTCGAAGCTTACACTTGAAGCATGCAAAAAACGTCTTAAGGCCCCCAAGACACAAGGGATCTCACTACGACATGGACTCCAGCTTGTGGATGCCTCATGAGGCACTCATATCGTGAGACGCACTCAGCCTCAACACCTAACATACTCACCATGAGGCCTTTACACTCAGACTCAGCTTTTCCTCCACCACCACACACACACTCAGGAATCTGTACACCTGTTGATTGACGGTTGAGAGGCGGGACCAAAGAGCCAGAGCTCAACCCCCGCAAACACAACTAGGTGAGTACAACTAGGTGAGTACACACACTCCTGAGGTGCAATGAGGAATGACATGAGGATGTACTGGGAGGGGGATTGTGAGGGGCAAAGGGGGAAGGTGTGAGGGGGCAAGAGATTGTGAGGGGCAAAGAGTGAGGAGATGAAGTTGATGGTGATACAATCTCCAACACTACTCCCGCATTAAGCCAAGAGTGAGGCTTATATATGCCTTGTTTTCTGAGTCTTGGGGAGGAGAATGAGAAGAAATGAGGGAGGAGGAGGAGAGAGATAAATGTGGGTGAGGGAAATCAGTAGAGGAGAAGTATAAACAAGATGATGAGAGATGGCAGAAGTGTGGAGGAGAGACGTGGTAAGGGTGTGGAGGAGACGAATGGTAGTGTAGAGAGAGGAATAACGATATGGAGGATAGAGATGACACACAACTGGATAAAGAGAGTGAAGGACACCACGAGACTTCACGTGAAAATAAAATACTTGAAAACGATTGGATAAAAGTTGTTAAACACGTCGAAACTAAAATAGAAAAGTTATTTACAAAAAATACCATAACCAGAATCATTTACATATTTACGTTTTACACGTTAGATTCTGATTTACTGAATAATTAAATTATTTCATCATGCCATCAACTGTTGGGTTAAACTTACAGCCCGTCCAACAATTATAAAAGTGTGAGAAACAGCGTCCAACAGCCTGGTTGACCAGAATCTCAAGGAATTACTAGTGTTACCCAAGTCGCCTAAGTCTTTCACCCCTCCTTCTTGTGGTCTACGTTTGAAGCTTCGTCCTGCTCTTATATATATAACTTTTCCCTTTCTTATCATCTTATTCTGTTCTTCCATATCCCCTGGACAGCCGAACCAAGAGCTCTCGTCCCTCTAGGTGGATCCCTGGCCTGAGATACGCAAGGAGACAACCCATTCTGGAAAGCTTTTAAATACGCAGATCTCGGCGTATGTATCCTGTGGTCCACACACGCCGACGGGAAGTGCAAATGTCTGTTTAATTCCTCGCAGATCCTGTCGCTTTCTGGCACTTTAAAGGGTCCCAACCACGCCCTTGGTAAGTGATACCATGGGGGTCTGATTCCTCATCTTGCCCACACCAGCCCACCGTAAGAGATATCATGGGTCGTGCTCATATCCACTCACAGTATGGGATATGATGGGTCTCTAGCTTAAGCCCCTTCAAGGCCAACTAAATGAAAATTCTCATAAAAATTTGATTGTGAGTTCCACAGGAGTTCGCTCGAGTTCACAAGATTTTCGGACAATTTTCTAGATTATTTTGCGATATTAATCTACTTTGTATATATTACAATTAATTAATAGCATTTAATTTCGAAAGACTTAACAAAAATAGGCTTTAAATTTAATCTACAGTCAAAAAATTTCTATGAAAATCCCAAAAATTTTTTTGAGTAGCTGATTAGTACTTGGCCTACACAAAGGACAGTCAGAAAACTTGGTTCTGAAAATAACAGGAAATCAGAAAATATGCTTCAAAAGGCAGAGGCGTTTGAGGATTGGGGGGGGGGGAGGAGGGACATGAGATGAGGTGTGTGTGTGTGGGACACCAGAGGAGGTGTGTGTGTGTGTGGGGGGGGGGGGGGGGTGGGGGTGAAGTGTGTGTGAAGTTAATATGACAACTTGAGGAACATGGACGTGAGCGGTCATGCAAGATCGAGGCGAACACATTCTCTAGTTAAATAAAATTAGCCAACACTAGCATGTAATTCCTTAATGGACGTCCTCGGCACACACACACACGCACACACACACGCACACACACACACACACACACACACACACACACACACACACACACACACACACACACACACACACACACACACACACACATGATGTGGTGGAGGCTGACTCCATACACAGTTTCAAGTGTAGATATGATAGAGCCCAGTAGGCTCAGGAACCTGTACACCAGTTGATTGACGGATGAGAGGCGGGACCAAAGAGCCAGAGCTCAACCCCCGCAAACACAACTAGGTGAGTACAACTAGGTGAGTACACACACATACACACACACACACACGTTAGAGTAGAAAGCTTCAAGAATATTAGATAAAAGACTATTTTCATGTAGATATAAAAAAGGACAAAGATAAGAATCACCATCACCTGCCTATTCCTCGACTACGAGGCAGTGGCCTCGTAGCCTGGTGGATAGCGCGCAGGACTCGTAATTCTGTGGCGCGGGTTCGATTCCCGCACGAGGTAGAAACAAATGGGCAAAGTTTCTTTCACCCTGAATGCCCCTGTTACCTAGCAGTAAATAGGTACCTGGGAGTTAGTCAGCTGTCACGGGCTGCTTCCTGGGGGTGGAGGCCTGGTCGAGGACCGGGCCGCGGGGACACTAAAGCCCCGAAATCATCTCAAGATAACCTCTCAAGATAACCGAGCTACAGACCAGTATTACCAACAAGCCTCCTTTACAAGTGTTCTCAAGAACACTAAGAACAGACACATGTTCCCTCCAAACATCAGCTTATGAAGTTAGTGAAGGAACAACCTGCTTGATGAACATATTTTGAGCTGAAAAGACAGAAATCACACAGGAGAGAGGGATAGGCAGACTGCCTATTCCTCGACTACCAGAAAGCATTTGTTATACTCTCCAACTCATACCTGTAGCGTTCGCCGGAAGTGACCTAAATCTTTCATCAGAAAGATAAAAGACTATTTTCTATTTTCTAATATTATTAATATTTTCTTTGGTAAAAAGAGACTTGCGTCTTATAAAGAAAAAGTCTTCAACTTACGCCATAGGAAACCTGAATTGTATACCAAAAGAGCTATGCCTCTTATACAAAAGAGGCATCTTGCATATTTTAACAAGAAAGATATGCATTTTGTACGAGAAAAAAACTTGAATCTTACACCGGAAGATACCGCAAAAGACCTGAATATTAAACTGGAGGAGAAGGGAATCTTTCACCGAAAGAAACCAGGGCCCAGATTCACGAAGCAGTTACGCAAGTACTTACGAACGTGTACATCTTTCCTCAATCTTTGACGGCTTTGGTTACATTTATTAAACAGTTTACAAGCATGAAAACTTGCCAATCAACTGTTGTTATTGTTATAAACAGCCTCCTGGTGCTTCGGAGCTCATTAACTGTTTAATAATTGTAAACAACGTGAGTATTTTCTTTGGTTAAAACAAGCCAACGTCTGAGAGAGCGGATGAACAAATCCACAAGGGCCGTGACGAGGATTCGAACCTGCGTCCGAGAGCATCGAGAGCATCTGAGAAAGCATTCGTAGTCTCTTTTGAACTGTGACGAAGCAAATCTTACACAGCTCGTCACTCATTTACGATTAGCTGAGAGACGTTTGAATAGAATTTTAGAATAAAAAAAGAAATATTTTTGCAAGAAACCTTTCACAATCTGGCAAAGTTTAATTAATAACAGACTTTTGTCGACGGGAAGAATCAATATTTCATTCTTTTGTGAACCCGTCATGATTCAGACTATGATTCAAGATGTGTTACATTGCCTTTGAACAAACACTTTAAATCCGGCCTATCCTCAAACAAATGGCCAAGTGTCAGTCCGTCCTCAATTAACAAAGGGTCAAATCCGCATTAATCCAGCCTCCTAAATCCCCGGTTTATGAGTAAATCACGTTACACACGACTCACAACTGATTACGTTCGGATTTTTCTTTAACAGCTCTTTTGATCTCTTTCTGTGTTCGAATCGCACCTCTCTAAATGATTCACCCATGTACTGCATATGTAGATATTAACATAAAGAAAAACACCTAACCTAACCTAACCTAACCTAACCTATCCTAACCTAACCTAACCTGACCTAACCTATCCTAACCTAACCTAACCTAACCTAACCTATCCTAACCTAACCTAACCTAACCTAACCTATTCTAACCTAACTTAACCTATCCTAACCTATCCTAACCTAACCTAACCTAACTTATCCTAACCTAACCTAACCTAACTTAACCTAACTTAACCTAACCTATCCTAACCTAACCTATCCCAACCTAACCTATCCTAGGTCTACCTTTACGTAAAATTATAATATACATTAATATTATTATTATAGATTTTGTTTAATATATAATTTTTTATTATACAGTACGTTAAAACAGATGTATATACGTCTTTGGTTTGGCAGCAGTTAAGACAAGCATATATACCTAATTATATACCATATATATATATATACCATCACCATAACCAAATAACCTAGCAATGGCTTACCTATATCTCAGTAAATAATAATGTTAAATGATAGTTTTAGTAATAATAATCTAGATTAAATTTTGTAATAATAATCTAGATAAATTTTAGTAATATTAATTCGTATTAATTTTATTACTAATAATCTTTTTAATAATATATTTCAGTATGTGAGAAATTTAGCTTTATATTTTAAGAAGCTCAAAACACTAATTATTTCCTAAGATGATTGTAAATAATGTCCAAACGTGTTTCAATTAAGATTTCAATGTTTAAATTTCCAACACGTTTCACACATATTACAAACAGGCTTTAAATAGAACTTATGAATACAAATAACACTTGAAAATTTTTTTGCTTTATAAATGACTTATAAAACACCATTTAAAGCAAAAACACGCCACAACACTTGAATGTTAACCAGGAGTCCATTTCTCGACCAAAAGTTGGGAGAAAGCTGAGACTCACTCCACTGTCTCAGCTTCTGGGAACTCACTCCACTGTCTCAGCTTCTGGGAACTCACTCCACTGTCTCAGCTTCTGGGAACTCACTCCACTGTCTCAGCTTCTGGGAACTCACTCCACTGTCTCAGCTTCTGGGAACTCACTCCACTGTCTCAGCTTCTGGGAACTCACTCCACTGTCTCAGCTTCTGGGAACTCACTCCACTGTCTCAGCTTCTGGGAACTCACTCCACTGTCTCAGCTTCTGGGGAACGCATTCCACTATCTCAGCTCCGGTAAAAGGATGTGTGCTGGGAGAGGCAGTTTAGGTTGAGGCGCTGTGAGGGTAATCAACCCTTCTTCTTCCCCCCTTGGTGTCAAAATATTAAGGCGTCATCATATGAGGCCAAGAGTGGCTTCCCGCAGAGTAAGTCGCCCACAGGTATTCACAGACACGCATTTGCTTCCCCCTCCTTGTCCTGTCTCAGTCCCCTGCTAGACCCCCTTTCCCTTCCCTTCCTTCAGTCCCATTCCAGCCCCCCATCGAGAGGCTTTTTCCTTGCCGCCCCCTTTCCCAGTGCCTCTTGCTCTGCTCCTCAGACACCCCCCTCTCATCATATCCGGGCCTCCTCCCTCCATCACTCGTCCCAATTC
>NW_025560734.1:10000-15000 GCF_020424385.1 Procambarus clarkii
CATTTGTAGAGTTGTAGACAGAAGTTAATGAACAAATCCACAAGGGCCGTGACGAGGATTCGAATCTTCGTCCGGGAGCATCCCAGACACTGCCTTAATCGACTGAGCTACGACAGGGTTAAAAAAAAAAAAAGAGTTGAAACCGAAGTTCTACTGCCCTTACTTGGATCCTGCAGCCTCTCCGAGACACAAACCAGGATTTTACACAACTTCCCCCCCCTGCACCCGAGCTATGTCAATAGGCCGTTCTTCCTCTTCGCCCTTACTTCATTACACACATGAATCCTCGTCACGGCCCTTGTGGATTTGTTCATTTGATGCATCACGTTAGTGTGATCTCTGTGTGTACAGAAGTTAATCTTCGTGTGTGAAAATACCACGAAAACATGCTGGTTAGAAGAGAGTCAATCTGAGGACCTTGTGTGTGTGTCTGACCCACAAAACACAAATTTATGCAAGCAAAGTTCAGGTAGAAGTAGAGTGAACTATGACAGAGAAGTGTGAAGCAGGGAAGAGCAGTGAAGAAATCCCAATAGCATGATGCATCAAATGAACAAAAGGACATAAGGCATCGATAAAGGCAGCGTCTGGGATGATCTCCGACGTAGGTTCGAATCCTCGTCACGGCCCTTGTGGATTTGTTCAGAAGTGAAGAGGCGGCGAACTGGAGAATCATGATTCGTAGTGTGGGAGAGGGCTTATAGGATCGTTTAAAACAACAGTCTTCCTTTCATCTGAGTTCCTGTTACTGTCTATGCATCTATCAGAGACTCAGTCATTGTCTCTGTCTTTGGGTGTATCTCTGTCAATGTCTCCGTCAGCTACACATCTAAACTGTCTCCTCTGAAGACCTTATCTCTTCTCACTCTGTCTCACTCTCTCTCTTTCTCTGTCTCTTTCTCTCTCTGTTATCTGCTCATTGCTTCTTCTCAATAACTTGAAAAGATGAATTGTTCTCGTCTGTCAAGATTATCTTGAGGTTATCTTGAGATGATTTCGGGGCTTTAGTGTCCCCGCGGCCCGGTCCTCGACCAGGCCTCCAACCCCAGGAAGCAGCCCGTGACAGCTGACTAACACCCAGGTACCTATTTACTGCCAGGTAACAGAGGCAAAAACCATAATAGTGATCTAAAATAAATTGAATCAGAGATAATATCGTATAGTCTTATGTGTCACTTGAGCATGTGTTATGTATCACCTGTGCACCTGTTATGTATCCCTTGTACACCTGTTATGTGACACTTGTAAGGACACTTCAAGAAAGCCGTTGTGGTCGTCATAAATACAAGTTGTGAAATTACTAAACTTTGTCAATAAAGTTGAGACCGATTCTGATTTCTACTGTCTCTTTCTCACATGGACGGTCTCGCTTAATGCAGGTCGACGTTCAATCCCCGACCGTCCAAGTGCTTGGGCACCATTCCTTTTTCTCCCCGTCCCATCCCAAACCCTTTTCCTGACCCCTTTCAAGTGCTATATAGTCGTAATGACTGCGTTTTCTCTTGATAGTTTCCTTCCTTTTTCCTCTCACCTCGTTCCTCCCAACTACTTGGACTGGTCGATAATGTGACGGCCTTGATTCTTGCGGGTCGGCGTTCGATTTCCGACGGTCCAAGGGGTTGGGGACCATTCCATCCGACCGTCCTATTCCAGCTCCTTGTCCTCATGTACCTTCCAACACCTGGTTTCCAAATGTGCTTCGACACCTGACCTCCAAATGTGCTTTAGCAGGTGTGGCCAGCAATGCCCATATTAAAAATATACCCACTTTTCCCCTTAAATTTTTGTGATAAAAATTATTTCGACGCCTCCATGATCTTGACTAAGACTTATTGTGCGTCTCAGCCCGCTCCAGGCGGGCTCCAGGCGGGCTCCAGGCGGGCTCCAGGCGGGCTCCAGGCGGGCTCCAGGCTGCCCACCTGGAGCCTCCAGGCATCTCCTACCTCAGGCCTCGTCACACCGTTTACTGCTTTATCGAGAAGACAGTTATCGCTCTTTTTAGCAGGGCCCACATAAAAGCAATTAACCTGTTGATAATCTTCCAGTGGAATTCAACCCATTTCCACACAATGTCTGGAGCGGCGTTCCAGACATCCAGACTGGCATTCCTTTGCCGCTCGGCCCTTCCAGTGGTGTCTCTGGACTCCACCACACACCCCCTTTCCAGGCATCCACACTAAAACACATAATTTAAACCCCGATTTCGACTTGGGAGCAACACCTATCGTCCGGGCTGAGATAATTCATATGGCGCCACGGATCACACAAGCCGTCATATTCGCAGAGAGGTGTTCGTCTTGAGCCCCGAGCCACGACTACGAGGCACAGATGCGGACGAGTTCCACGTTATCAGCTTAAGATTAATGGGCCCTTCGGTCTCAACGTGGGTGGTCCTCCTGCGCCACACACTACATTGTAATTTCAAATGGGAATCTTCCAGTACAGAACCGGATGCTGGCGGGGAGGCCGCTCGCCGGACATAATGATGGAGACGGCGCCGGAGTTTTGGGGGTGTGTGCAAGCATGGAACAGCAAGAACAAGCAACAAAATAAATAAATAAGTAAAACTTGAGTGGGAAATAAGATGGGAGACGAGAAGAGGTAAATATTTCATGTTATTTGTGTTAAGGGTGTTGAAAACTACTTGTGGGTTGGTAATTGGTCGGTTCTCGCTCGTTACCCGTCTTGTGATTTCTGTCACGTGGGAGGCAATTCCCTTTGTTAGGGGGGGGGGGTGGGTGGGGGTAGGTGCGTGTGTATTCACCTAGTTGTATTCACTTAGTTGTGCTTGCGGGGCGGGTGGGGGGGTTGAGCTCTGTTCTTTCGGCCCGCCTCTTAACTGTCAATCAATCAACTGTTACTAACTACTAACTATTTTTTTGTTTTCCACACACAGACAGGAAGCAGTCCGTAACAGCTGTCTAACTCCCAGGTACCTATTTACTGCTAGGTAACAGGGGGCATCTGGATGAAAGAAACTCTGCCCATTGTTTCTCGCCGGAGCCGGGAATCAAACCCCGGATCACAGTATTACTTGTCCATCGTGCTGTCCACTCAGGCCGTGTGTGTGTGTGTGTGTGTGTGTGTGTGTGTGTGTGTGTGTGTGTGTGTGCGTGTGTGCGTGTGTGCGTGTGTGTGTGTGTGTGTGTGTGTGTGTGTGTGTGTGTGTGTGTGTGTGTGTGTGTGTGTGTGTGTGTACTCACCTATATGTACTCACCTATATGTGCTTGCAGGATCGAGCATTGACTCTTGGATCCCGCCTTTCGAGCATCGGTTGTTTACAGCAATGACTCCTGTCCCATTTCCCTATCATACCTGGTTTTAAAATTATGTATAGTATTTGCTTCCACAACCTGTTCCTGAAGTGCATTCCATTTCCCCACTACTCTCACGCTAAAAGAAAACTTCCTTACATCTCTGTGACTCATCTGAGTCTGTGTGTGTGTGTGTGTGTGTGTGTGTGTGTGCGTGTGTGTGTGTGCGTGTACAACAACAATATACAGACAGATAACTTCCTCCCTCAGGTGACATAATGAAGCAGTAATTACTGACACAACTCCTTGAGAATATAACCTTGAGATATAGAGCAGTAGCAGCGGCGGCCCCTTCTGTTACCTGTAGACGACCACCACCATTATGTGTTGGAGGAAGGTGGTGGTGGTGGTGGGCAGGTGGGTGGTGGTAGGCAGGGGGGCGGGGGTTAACTTCTGGTGGGCAGGTGGGTGGTGGTGGGCAGGGAAGATGAGCTATAACCCGTTGAAGCTCTCGGTGTAAACATTGACACATCAAGTCCGCTGAGTGGGCTGCGTCGACAATGTGATATCTGGCTGGAACTACAATTACCCCTCACCGTTCAGATCCCCCTTTTCTACCCCCCCCAACCCCCCCAACCCCTCTCCCTCATCTCTCCCTCCCCCTCCCCAGAAATCGCCTTGTCTGTACCAAATCCATCCCAATCCTACCCAAACTCAACACAACGAAATTCGACCCGATTCTGAGACTCCGACAAGCCTGTTTTGTTCAAAAGTTATACCCAAGCCGGAGGCCTGGTCGAGGACTGGGCCGCGGGGATGCTAAGCCCCGAAATCACCTCAAGATAAGTTGTGAGTGGGGATAGATCCTTATGCAACAGAGGCTTCTGATATTATGAACATTAAAATATGTTTATTGTTTTGAATGTTCATTGCAATTGTTTTATTGTGAGTAATTTAATTTAAATTAGTTAATGAGTTAACTTTTAGATTATGTTTTTATTAATATTTAATAAGTTAGATTAATAGAGTTAGATTATGAGTTAAATAGTTAATATCAATCAAAGGCCAATCAAAGGCCAAAGGCCAAAGGTTAATATCAATCTTCAGGCGTTGAAAATTCTATCGATTGTAGATTTAGTGTTATTGATGTCTGTCTGTCTGTCTGTCTGTCTGTCTGTCTGTCTGTCTGTCTGTCTCGTAACTGTAGAGATAAAGATCTGTTTTCATAGCATTGGAGCTCCCACCATTGTTGGGAGAATGTTTAAGTTTAAGCACTCATAGCTGCATAGCTAAAGCACTCATTTCCTTAAAGGAGTTCTTATCGTTTCTTTCACTCTCTGTTACGGGGGATAAAGTCTTAGCTTTAAGTTGCACTCTAGATGCTTTTTCCGTCATGAAGAGTCAAGAGTGTATCAGGGATTGACAGTGATGGATTTGCTTCCTGATTGATTCTGACAGTTTCCAATCCTGATTGGATTGATTCTGACTTCTGACTTCTGACTTGATTCTGATTTCTTGATTCCTGACAGTGACGGATTTGCTTCCTGATTGATTCTGACAGTTTCCAATCCTGATTGGATTGATTCTGACTTCTGACTTGATTCTGATTTCCTGATTCCTGACAGTGACGGATTTGCTTCCTGATTGATTCTGACAGTTTCCAATCCTGATTGGATTGATTCTGACTTCTGACTTGATTCTGATTTCCTGATTCCTGACAGTGACGGATTTGCTACCTGATCTTGA
>NW_025560735.1:0-22938 GCF_020424385.1 Procambarus clarkii
TATTAGGTACGACATATATATATATATATATATATATATATATATATATATATATGTCGTACCTAGTAGCCAGAACGCACTTCTCAGCCTACTATGCAAGGCCCGATTTGCCTAATAAGCCAAGTTTTCATGAATTAATTGTTTTTCGACTACCTAACCTACCTAACCTAACCTAACCTATCTTTTTCTGTTACCTAACCTAACCTAACCTATAAAGATAGGTTAGCTTAGGTTAGGTAGGGTTGGTTAGGTTCGGTCATATATCTACGGTAATTTTAACTAAAATAAAAAATTGACCTCAAACATAATGAAATAGGTAACTTTATCATTTCATAAGAAAAAAATAGAGAAAATATATTAATTCAGGAAAATTTGGCTTATTAGGCAAATCGGGCCTTGCATAGTAGGCTAAGAAGTGCGTTCTGGCTACTAGGTACGACATATATATATATATATATATATGTCGTACCTAGTAGCCAGAATGCACTTCTCGGCCTACTATGCAAGCCCCGATTTGCCTAATAAGCCAAGTTTTCCTGAATTAATATATTTTCTCTATTTTTTTCTTATGAAATGATAAAGCTACCCATTTCATTATGTATGAGGTCAATTTTTTTTATTTGAGTTAAAATTAACGTATATATATGACCGAACCTAACCAACCTTACCTAACCTAACCTAACCTATCTTTAAAGGTTAGGTTAGGTTAGGTAGCCGAAAGAGTTAGGTTAGGTTAGGTTAGGTAGGTTAGGTGGTCGAAAAATCATTAATTCATGAAAACTTGGCTTATTAGGCAAATCGAGCCTTGCATAGTAGGCTGAGACGTGCGTTCGGGCTACTAGGTACGACATATATATATATATATATATATATATATATTATATATATATATATATATATATATATATATATATATATATATATATATATATATATATATATATTATTAAATATGACCGAAAAAGTAAGATTAATAATTCTAACACGAATTTTCTCTATCTTTCTTACGTTTCTTTTCACTGTTGATGGTAATTCAAAGATCAATTCTCCAAAATTCATTTTTATTTCTAGTCTGACGCAACACTTCAGCGCGTTTCGTAAAACTTATTACATTTTCAAAGACTTTAGTTTACAAACACAAAACTGAAACTGAATAGAGCTTTCACATCTTCGAGTTTATATCTACATTTGGATGAGGTGAAAACAAACTTTCAACAATGGGTATTGAATTGGTATTAAATTTAAACACAAGACAGAACACGAAACAATGGGTATTGAATGGGAATTAAATTCAAACACAAGACAGAACACGAAACAATGGGTATTGAATGGAAGTAATTGTAGAAAGCCTATTGGTCCATATTTCTTGATGCTTCTATATTGGAGCGGAGTCTTGAAGTGGGTAGAATATAGTTGTACATTAATTGGCTGTTGATTGCTGGTGTTGACTTCATGATGTGTAGTGCCTCGCAGACGTCAAGCCGCCTGCTATCGTTGTATCTATCGATGATTTCTGTGTTGTTTGCTAAGATTTCTCTGGTGATGGTTTGATTGTGGGAAGAGATTATATGTTCCCTAATGGAGCCCTGTTGCTTATGCATCGTTAAACGCCTAGAAAGAGATGCTGTTGTCTTGCCTATATACTGGTTTTTTTGGAGCTTACAGTCCCAAGAGGGCATTTGAAGGCATAGACGACGTTGGTCCCATTTAAAGCGTTCTGCTTTGTGTCTGGAGAGTTTCTCATGAGTAGGCTGGCCGTTTTTCTGGTTTTATAGTAAATCGTCAGTTGTATCCTCTGATTTTTGTCTGTAGGGATAACGTTTCTATTAACAATATCTTTCAGGACCCTTTCCTCCGTTTTATGAGCTGTGGAAAAGAAGTTCCTGTAAATAGTCTAATAGGGGGTATAGGTGTTGTGTTAGTTGTCTCTTCAGAGGTTGCATGGCATTTCACTTTCCTTCTTATGTTGTCTTCGACGAAACCATTGGAGAAGCCGTTGTTGACTAGGACCTGCCTTACCCTACAGAGTTCTTCGTCGACTTGCTTCCATTCTGAGCTTTGGCTGAGAGCACGGTCGACATAAGCGTTAACAAGACTCCTCGTGTACCTGTCTGGGCAGTCGCTGTTGGCATTTAGGCACATTCCTATGTTCGTTTCCTTAGTTTAGACTGCAGTGTGGAAACCTCCGCTCTTTTCTATGACTGTTACATCTAGAAAGGGCAGCTTCCCATCCTTCTCCATCTTGTAAGTGAAACGCAGCACGGAACTCTGCTCAAATGCCTCCTTCAGCTCCTGCAGATGTCTGACATCAGGTACCTGTGTAAAAATGTCGTCAACACACCTGCAGTATATGGCCGGTTTCAAGTTCATGTTGACTAAGACTTTTTGCTCGATGGTACCCATGTAGAAGTTTGCAAACAGGACACCTAGGGGAGAACCCATGGCGACCCCATCTACTTGCTTATACATGTGCCCATCCGGGCTCAAGAAGGGTGCCTCTTTAGTACAAGCTTGGAGTAGTTTCCTTAGAATATTTTCTGGTATGTCAAGAGGAGTACAGGCCGGATCACGATACACTCTGTCGGCTATCATCCCGATTGTCTCGTCCACAGGTACGTTGGTAAACAGTGATTCTACGTCCAACGAGGCTCTTATCCCTGTGGCCTGTGTGCCCCGCAGTAAGTCAACAAATTCCTTTGGAGACTTCAGGCTGAAGGCGCAAGAGACATAAGGAGTCAGCAGGCCGTTGAGTCGCTTCGCCAGTCTGTACGTGGGTGTGGGTATCTGGCTGATGATTGGCCGAAGTGGGTTTCCAGGCTTGTGTGTCTTGACACACAAGCCTGGAAACCTGGTTTAATTTAATAACCAGGTATTAAACCAAGCCTGGTTTAATACCCTATTAATACCACCTCACCCCATCCACCTCACTCAAATGTAGATATGAACAAATCGAAGATGTGTAAGTTCTATTCAGTTCTGTATGTGTAAACTAAAGTCTTTGAAAATGTAATAAGTTTTACGAAACGCGCTCAAGTGTCGCGTCAGACTAGAAATAAAAATGAATTTTGGAGAATTGATTTTTGAATTACCACCAACAGTGAAAAAAAACGTACGAAAGATCGAGAAAATTTGTGTTAGAATTATTAATCTTACTTTTTCGGTCATATTTAATAATATATATATATATATATATATATATATATATATATATATATATATATATATTGTGACGATAATCTCCTTCAAGAGATTGAGCCTGCTCTTCCCTCCAAAAATACGTCGATACATCTATATAAAACTACTATGGAAGAAATGTCCAACAACGACAACAACATCTCCAAGGTTTGCCAGAGAGCAAAACGTATGCAGCCAGGAACACCTGCCTCACCTCAAACCGCCAAACTACCTGTCTTGTTGCCGGCTCCTCGCTGATTGGCCGCCGGTCTGGCTGCAACTGCACTCCACCCACTATACTACTTGATGTCTGGGGCCGCCACGACCTCAGTCCTCAGAATATTCAGTGCTTTCATACGGTTAACACTTCTTCCTGGTAGACGAAGCCTTGGCTTACGTGTACTGAGAGAGGTGATAGCTTAAAGCCAATATTCCTGCACCTCTCATTTTATTGTATATTGCACAGCTTGTTATTGCTCACTTGTCTTAACGTAACTTTTCATTTTTTCATTTAATTATTCTTATTATTTTGATTGATTGATTTTATTATACGAATTTGTATGTCCATTTTATTCATGTTTTGTTTATCTAACGTAATTAAAATTCCATTGTTAAAATTTACTTGTGTTTTGAGTGTCTTCTCCTTACCTTACCACAGACGAAGTTCCAGATTTTCTATTTTTTTTTATTCTATGTGACGAGGCCATACCCCTAGCTTTGAACAGCCGAACACCAACGCGTTACCGTCACATATTATATGGGGCCTGTCCTAGGAGCTTCACTCAGGTACTGGTGCCAAGTGGTAATTTATGGTAAGCGTATTTAACTTTGTTAACGTAGCTTTTACTATTTTTCATATTCAATTTCATTTTTATATGGTGCGGTGTATTGTGCATTACGAGAGTAACATATGGTGAAGGTGAGACAACTTTGGATTACGTGGTGACTGTAGGCCGCAGTCATACTCTTAATTGGTCATCTCTCCCTCCGTGTTATTACTCGTGTTTACCATCTTTGTCCCTTGGATATTTCTCATTTTGACAGATCATCATATTGGTACCCTGGTACTGTGGTCTGCCCCGGGTCAAGAGTACCCAATCTTCTGCAATCTGACTGTAGGAGGACAAAGAGGGCCATAGTTCCTCTAGCTCGAACTTTAGTTGCTGAATTGGGACCTCAGCAGCAGTTCTCGTCACCAGTTGACACCTCGAACCCCTACACGTCAGTCAGAGATGATGATACATACAACGGTAGGGAATTAGCTTACTTTTTCAGAGCACAAAAGTTCGCTAATTCTGTAAGTATCATATTAAATTCAGTAGGAAAAACTTGCTTTATGTCCTATAGAGACTTGGCAAGGTATGCCTACATCCTTGTACTACCAATTTTACTTTTGAGGCAATTAACTGTTTCATTTGTTTTTGAAACTCTGTTTCATTTGTTAGTAGGATTTTCTTGCCCTTATCCTCTTACATGAGTACCGGGTACAAGATTTCCTGCGCCCTTGATTTAAATTAATCATTTACCACCTTGTACTTAACTTTAATTGTTAAAGATCCCACAGGATAGGTATCAGTTGCCACGTTGTCCTGTTTCTGACATTCGCTATAACTGAATATTCGTGTTACATTTATTTGCTAATTTCACCATGTTTCGTCTCTAAGCTTTCCGTGCAAATCCAGCAGGTGAAATAGGGACTTTAAGTCGTGCCAAGAGGACTGAATTACAAACTCTTGCACATGAATATCAACTAGAAGTTCCCTACCAAGCCAACAAAAATGACCTGCACAACCTGTTGCTGGATTACTATTTAGAGCAAGGTAAGATAGACTCTGAGACTCATGAAACTTACTATATTGCAGATAAAACTGACTTGGCAACGATGAAACTCAAACTAGAGCTGGCCAAGATTGAACGTGAGCAGCAAAGAGAAGCAGCTGCCATACGAAGGGAAGAACACGAACGTGAGGCTGCTTTGAGGAGAGAAGAACACGAACGTGAGGTCGCATTACTCCGTGAACGTGAACGAGTACAGCTTGAAACACTCCAGGAGCGGGAACGCGTACAGCTTGAAACCAAACAACGCGAGTTGGAGATGCAACGTGAACATGACAAGCAACAAGCGACTCTGGCTCTAGAGTGTCGTCAACGAGAATACACGTTGGAAACTTCACACTTCACTCAACGCCAGCAAGCTACTGCCAATCTTCCCGTCAGTTTTAATATATCACATGCAAGTAAGTTAATGCCATCCTTTGTAGAAGCAGAAGTTGATGTGTTTTTTACCACCTTTGAAACCCTTGCTAATCAACTCAGTTGGCCTGTCGACCAATGGGCCACACTTCTCAGAGTCCATCTTACAGGTAGAGCTGCAGTCACACTCAGTACTTTGGCGTCTGAAAATGACTACCCGACTCTGAAACAAGCAGTGTTGGACGCCTACCTCCTTTCCACGGAAAGTTATAGAAGGAAATTCCGTGACCACCTGAAGGCAAGTACCACTACCTTCCTTGAGTTTGCTAACACAAAACGGAGATATTTCATGAAATGGCTGGAAGCAGCACATGTCTCTACTTTTACAGAACTCGTCAACCTGATGCTAGTTGAAGAATTCTTGAGGCGTGTGCCGCCTCCTGTCCGTCTCTACTTAGCAGATAAAGAAGAAACCGACTACCTGAAGTGTGCTAAGTCGGCTGACACTTACAGCCTCATCCACCGGCTGACACCCGAACCATCCTCCAGTAAGAAGTCGTGGTACAGTTACGAGAAAGTGAGCACCGATCAAGCTGGCTCGCAATTGTATTGCAAGTATTGTAGACTCTATGGACATACCATAGACAAGTGTGGTAAGTCTCAATACAAGGGAACCACTGACCCACAAAAACCCAAACCAACTCCTCCTAAGTCCGGTAAGCCTGTGATGAATGTTGGTGTTAATGTTAATGATCTTTCTCTTTTCAGTAACCACCTGTATACTGGAACTGTCTCTGCCAACGGTTCAAATCCGGAGGGACGTTTCAAATTGAAGATCTTGAGGGACACAGCGGCTCTTCAATCGATCATCTTGAAGTCGGCTGTGCCCAACATCGTCTACACCGGAGAAACTGTCTTCATCACTGACCTCACTGCTACCACTCCATACCCTCTCGCCAGAATCCACCTGGATTGTCCCTACGTGAACGGAGAAGTCCAAGTCGCCGTCAGGGAAAAGCCTTTTCCCATGCCTGGAGTGCAACTTCTCCTAGGCAACGACTTGGCAGAAGACCTGCAACCGACCAACCTGATCGTCATGGACAAACCCCAGGTGTGTAACTCTGTGCCAATAAACCCTATTCTAGCGTATGTTCCAGCAGAGGTTCAAGAGAGTGATGAAGTTTCTCCTCCGGTTCTCGTGACCACCCGTGCACAAGCCGCACGTCCACAGCCAGCTGACTCTACTGCTACCGCTGTCCCTCAAGACCCTCAGAAACTACCCCCACATCTGACCAAGTTGGAGTTCCGTAAGTTGCAGAGGGAAGATCTTACTTTAACACCATTGTTTTTCCAGGCTGAGACTGAACCCGACAGTATTCCTGGGTTCTTCCTAGAGAACGACTTGCTCTACCGCAGATATAGACCCAGTAAACTGAAGGAGGAGGACGATTGGGCCAACATCGAACAACTTGTGATTCCTACCAGCCTGCGGCCCACTATTCTACACCTGGCCCACGGAGCACTCTCCCACTACGGCTTCAACAAGACTTACCATGGAATTCGTCAAGACTACTACTGGCCAGGTATGGTAAATAACGTCAAAGAGTACGTAAAACAGTGTCATACATGTCAGATGGCAGGCAAACCGAACATCTCCATTCCCAGAGCGCCACTGATTCCCATACAGGTGCCTGCGGAACCTTTCCACAGACTCATAATAGACTGTGTTGGTCCTTTACCTCGGACCAGTTCAGGTAACGCCTACATCCTAACCATCCTGTGTCCTACCACCAGATTTCCCATAGCAGTTCCAGTGAAGAACATCACGGCTGCTACGGTTGTAAAACATCTATTGAAGATCTTCACTCAATACGGATTTCCCAGGGAGATTCAGAGCGACTGTGGTACCAACTTCACCAGTGATCTCTTCAAAAGGACACTGGAGGAGTTCAACATCAAACAGGTATTGTCCAGCCCCTATCATCCTGCTTCACAGGGGTCTCTTGAACGTAGTCATCAGACAATCAAAGCACTCTTGAAAAAGTTTTGTAGTGAAACCTCTAATGATTGGGATAAGCAAATCGACCTTATAATGTGTATTTACAGAAGTCTCCCCAATGAGTCCCTAGGAGTATCTCCTTATGAGATGCTCTACGGCCGTAAGTGCTGTACTCCCCTTAAGGCTTTCAAAGACTCTCTCCGAGATGCCACCTTCAGTGAGCATCAGAATGTGCCCCAGTTTCTTCAAAACCTTCAACACATTCTAGAGAGAGTCCACCGTTTTGCCCATGATAATCTATTGAAAGCCCAGGAGAAGATGAAGACTCATTACAACCAGACCAGCAAAGTACGAAAATTTAAGCCAGGAGACTTCATTTTAGCATACTTCCCTATCCCAGGTTCACCTTTACAAAACAGGTTTTCAGGACCCTACCGCGTCCAAGAGTGCAGAAATAACAACAACTACGTCATAGAGACTCCAGATAGGCGGCGGAAGACCCAGCTGTGCCACGTCAACCTCCTGAAGCAATATAATGGTACTCCTCCCACTGTCCTGATTAACTGTTCTACCTTCACAGAACCCTACATCCACAGTGAGACCTTCCCAGCTTCTCCTCCCGAAAGCACTGACAAGGAGTCAGCGCTTTCTAATTCCGAAATCCTTAATGATCTTCCCAAATACTTTCAGGATAATAATCGTGCTCCTTTGCCCTATTCTAATTCCACTCTCACCTCGTCAGATAAGCCCTTCATCCTCCATGTCGACGCCAGTGGTACCGACGTTGGTGGTGTCGTGATGCAGCAACGAGGCGAGAAGAATACACCTGTCAGCGACTACTGCTACAAGGAACAATGGAACAATTGGCAAGGAGCTACTCTTCATCATCCTAAAGCTCCAGCACTTCACTCCACACCTGAAAAGTGCTCGGTCTACCATCAACACGGACCACACCACCCTACACCTCCTGCAGCACGCCCACTTCCCATCTCAACGTCTTCTACTATGGGCTTGCTAACTGCAGAAATTCAACCTGGAGACACACTATACCAAGATTCCGACAACATCTTAGCCAATGATCTCTCCAGAGTTTATGAAGTAGAAGCGACTCCATCTATTCCTCCACCACATAACGACGTACTTCTTCCAGAACCGCAGGCTTCGGGGAGAGTTGTGACGATAATCTCCTTCAAGAGATTGAGCCTGCTCTTCCCTCCAAAAATACGTCGATACATCTATATAAAACTACTATGGAAGAAATGTCCAACAACGACAACAACATCTCCAAGGTGTGTATATATATATATATATATATATATATATATATATATATATATATATATATATATATATATATATATATATATATATATATATATATATATATATATATATATATATTACTGAAAACTCCTCACCCTATAAGGATTCTGAACCCAGACAGTCAGGATCACTATGCACCATGACGTGCCTGGTTCTTTAACCACTAGACTCACGACTACAAAAATCATGGTAGTCGTTTGACTATTTATCCAAGATCTGAGAGATCTTGGTGGTCAACTCTGGCATAGATATGACACCAAATCATTTCGCCGAATCACATGGCCCCACAAAGTGAGGTGATTCGAAGAATTATCTATGACCACAGCATTTTTCAACATTAAATATTATTTGCCAAATCATCTGACCATTTGTTGAGTTCCTGTAAATCTCATAAATTTTCTGGCTTCCACATTATTATCATTTCCCACTTTACCATAAATCTTTGTGTCATCTGGCAACTTTTATACTGGGGTTTGTAATATTTTCATCGCTGTCATTGATGTATATTGCAAAAAGTGTGTGGCCCAAAACAGCATTATGTCTTAACATAATGGGTCCAAGGGCCCATAAGGTCTCAACAGCATTAAGGGCCCTTTAGCAAAACAGTGTGCTGGGTCCCCTATGACATCCACTTTATGGGTGGGACATCCACCAACCCATTTATTCCATGTGCCTGCAATTTTTTTTGGAAGTATTTCATGTAGTACCTTATCAAAGGTTTTAGCAAAATCTACGTATACTACATTAACCGAAAGTTCTTTTGAGTAGCTGGCTACCGATTCCCAAAATGTGAACAGGTTTATAAAACAGGATGAATTTATAACAAACCAATGTGTCGATTTTTCAAGATTGTAGCGAGTAGATTATCCCAATAATATACTCGCTCCAAATGCATTGTTAATATTCCTGTCAACCTTTGGAGATGAATGAGGTGAGGCGTTGCCCGGGCATATAAGCAGCAGAATAGCAAACATTAACTAGTCTACTTTCAAGTGTTATCTAGAGCAGACACTTGCGAGATACTGTACCGACGCTCAGTGCGCTCAACTCACACCAAAGTATCACCTGTGTACTTCTGTATATTCGACCAAATATATATATAGTATCTTAGTGTCTGTGTTTATTTGTCACAATACTTTACGTAACAATAGAACCGTTACAAGATTCTTTGCTGAAAGATGGTGAATGATTTCCTCCCTTAAGATTCTCTCCATGGCCTTGCAGATGTGTGATGTGTTATAGTGTGGGTTGGTGGTGTTGTCGTGTTGTTCCTCCTTTACGGACAACCCGACCCACAACTCTGTAGAGTGCTTATACTTCACTAGGAGATCACACTAGGCACTTTTTGTCACGTGCACACACCCACTCGAGCCGCTGTGACTCCCCACTCTCTCCTTGTGGGATATGATCTCCTCAATCCCCTTTGACTTTCTAGTTTTCTGTCCTACCCTGTCCACAGCGGTGGTTCTTGGTTCTTTCTCTCTCTCTCTCTTTCTTTACTATTTCCTGGGAAGCCTCACTAAGACAAGGGCAAACACCAGCAAATTTGAATACATTTACTGGACAAAGCACATATACAATACATGCACATATAATAATAATAATAATGAATCCTACACTCTATATTATTTCAGTCAGGTTGCACTCCAACACCATCAGAACTCTATCATCTGCTTATCATGTGGTATTCTATCTCCTTATTCACCACCTAATATTACCAACTTCCTCAAGTAGGTCAGGTCTTATAAAACAATGTTGCACTATCAGCAAGAGAATATATATCTATAAACATGTATAAGGAAAATCAATTTATGAATGCAATAACATACATATCAGTATAAATGTTCCTTGATACACAACAATGATCCATCGATCACCCTATTAGTCCTAGAACACATACATTTGTAGGTAATCCAGCCTACGACTGTAACTCTATACTTCAGTTTAAACACTCCTTCGTACAAAAATGGCAAACAATCACTCACCTCTCACTGAGTCTTGCACGCTAATGACAAACACTCTATCACCTCCCTACAAGTAATCATTTAGAACTCCCCTTCCACATCTGGAAGCTCACTACCCTGATATCCTCAGGTTCTTCTGGGCTTAACTACCAGGATACTCTGCAGCACTTCTTGGCTGCTAACATGAAGTTTTGCTTGGGCAACTATGGTGCTTTGCCACTTCTACTAGGGTCCTCCACAGTTCTTATGGTTGCTACATCATGAAGTTTCCTCGAGCAACTATGGTGCTTCACCACCTCTACAGAAACACGTGACACTCCTCTTCACTGCTTCTCCTCGCAGCTCGAGGTCCTCTCCTCCACTACCTTGGAGTCTCATCAACTACTCCCTCTGTGCTGGCTTCGAAGTTCTCTGCAACTTCTTCCCCAAAGACAAACCTGCAACCCATTGACACTCCAATAAAAATGTTTCCCCTTAAACACTTAAACAAAAATAACCACACAATATGTTTGTTTCCAACATCTATCTGCTCTCTACATATTGTGAGAGTGGACTCCCCCATTTTGGGCTGGTCCATGCTCCACCTCGCCCGGTGGTCCTCACTCCCTCTTGGAGGGTCCTCCGCCTCAGTCACCTGCCAGCGCTCAGAGGGGACGGATGTCGCTCTGTGTTCCTCCCCTCTCCACTTTCTTATTTTAGGCCTTCTGCTTTATCAAAACATGTCTAACTTATCAATAAGCATTGCTACTGTCGCTGGGGACACGACCAACTACAAGCAATCACTATGAACTGGCTTAAATCGTGCTTACCACAGATTGTCTTGTCGAGGGTGCTATCCCTCTGAAGGGATGTCACACTGATTGGACGGTAGTTCTCTGCTGAATTCTTTTCCTTTTTTGAAAATGGGGGTGACATTTGCGTATTTCTGATCTTGGTACATACTTTGGTCGAGAGACTTCCCTAACACACCTTTGCTACACTCATCCCATCCATACCATTCGCCTTGCTCTTACCTTCCTCTAAGAATTTGCTCCTCATCGCCTCTCTTTTGCCTTAATGCTCGTGCCTCCCTTGCTCCCTTACGGGCTCACCATAGCCAGTGCTACTTGGAGCTTTTTGTTTTGAGTAGCTGAATCTAATACAACAACAATCTTGCTCCCATCTCAATCAATTTTATAATGGTCCAGGATGGACCGAAACATGGTCATCTCCTCATTTTCTGGTGTGTGGTTTACTCTTCATAAGAACATAAGAATAAAGGTAACTTCATAAGGCTGCTTATAGGCCTATACGAGGCAGATTCTATTTATAACCACCCAATCCCACTCGTATACATGTCCAACCCATGCTTGAAACAATTCAGGGACCCCACCTCCGCCCCATTATGCTTTATTCATATCTTCAGCCACGTTATTGTGACTCAGCGTCTGCATCTAATAATTACCTAGGTGTTATTACAGGATGAGAGCTACACTCGTGGTGTCCCATCTTCCCAGCAATCTTTGTCATATAACGCTTTGAAATTACAGGTCTTGACAGTTTTAGCCTCCACCACTTTCTCCACTAACATGTTCCAACCGTCTTCCACCTCTTATTTGCCAAAGTGAATTTTCTTATATTTCTTCAGCAGCTTTGTTTAGTTGGTTTCAATAAATGACCTCTTGTTCTTGAAGTTCTAAGTCTCAGGAATTCGTCCCTATCAATTTTATCGACTCCAGATACTATTTTTACGTAAAGATTATATTGCCTCTTTTTATACCCTCATCTAGTTTTGGCATATATAATGCCTCTAACTCCTCCTCATAGCTCTTGATCTTCAGTTCTGGGAGCCACTTAGTGGCATGTCTTTGTATCATTTCAAGTTTGTACGTGTACTTCTTAAGATATGGGCACCATACAACTGCTGCATATTCTAGCTTTGGTCTAACAAAAATCATGAACAATTTATTTAGTATTTATCCATGAATGTATTTAAAACCAATTCTAAAGTTCGAAAGTGTAGCACAACCTACTGGCACAATGAGCCAATGAGCCAATGTTGTCCTCACGTGACAGTTTTCTATCTAGAACCACCCATACATGTCTGTCTTTATCAGAATTCTTTATAGAATTTTCACATAATTTATAGGTTGTATGGGGTTTATGTTCTCCTATTCCACATTCCATAACATGGCATTTATTCACATTAAATTCCTTTAGCCAAGTGGTGCTCCATATACTTATATTGTCTTCCCTTATTATCTTAGCACCATCAGCAAACATATTCATATAATTATGTATTCCATCTGTTAGTTTATCTAGACAATGAACATTATCGGTGCCAGAACTAAACCCTGTGGTACTCCACTCGTGACATTTCTCCAGTCCGATACATTGCTTCTGATTACTGCCCTCATTTTTCTATCAGTTTGAAAATTTTTAATCCATGTTAGAAGCTTACCTGTCACCCCTCCAATATGTTCCAGTTTCCAAAACAAACTCTTATGTGGAATTCTGTCGAATGCCTTTTTTAGGTCCAGATAGATGCAGTCAACCCAACCATCTCTTTCCTGTAAAATTTTTGCGGCTCGATCATAGTAACTAAGTAAATTTATTACACAGGATCTTCCATTTCGAAAACCATGTTGACTGTCTGATATTATAAAGTTTTTCTCCCGGTGTTCTACCAGTTTAGTTTTACTTGTTTTTTTCCAATATTTTTACTGTTACACTTGGCCAACTGCTTTGTTCTTACTTAGCTCCTTGAGCAATTTTTTAACTGTGTACGTACATGCAGTATTTTTATAAATCTTTATTTTTTTCCAGCACGCACAAGGAAGCTTGATGCAGATAAACTTACATTAGGATCTGAAGGAGCTACCCATAATGCCCTGGAAAAAATTCATGACGAGCTACAAGTGCAACATTTACAGTTTCGCAGGTGCAAGAAGTGCAGTGCAACATTTACAAAAAGTTTCGCAGGTGCAACAAGTGCAACATTTACAAAAAGTTCGCAGGTGCAAGAAGTGCAACATTTACAAAAAGTACCGCAGGTGCAACAAGTGCTACCATTAGCAATCATTCAGAAGCAGCATGAACTACATGTAGATCTCATCTACATGTACATCTATACATCTACAAGAACTACATAACTATAATAAATATAAATAAACATTTTTACCCCAGGATGAGTTGAAGTCACCCTACCCAAAAATTTAATGTTTCTTTATTACTACTCTTGTGAGAGGTAGCTTATTATGCAGCCCATACTCATTCTGTGAGTGTTAGTTTATTGTGCACCCCATAGTCATCATGTCACCCAAGCCTGCTGCAGCTGCACCTGTGGGGTGGTGTAGGGAACCATTAGTGTACTATTATGATTTGAGAGAGAGAATGCTCTGTTGACAGAGCATCAATATGGCTTAAGGCATTGAACTTTGCCTCAAGATGAAGCTTGGGCTGATCTCTGATTTGCTTCTTGGGAGTCTTAATTTACGTGCACCCCATACTCAACCACTGTGTAGTAATGTATTGTGCAACCCATACTCTTCCTGTTACCAATAGTTTATGCAACCCATACTTATCCTGTGATCCCTATCCCTCTACTTGAAGTCCCTCAAGGGGCGCACAAATTCAGTTTGGCATACCGCATCCTGCCTTCCCATCCCTAGCTACGGTCGACCCATCACAATATACATGTAGAGTGTTTTCTGTAGGCGATTTTCTAATTATATGTTGCCCTCAGCTCTCCTATTTCATACATACTTTTTTTCTTTTGCAAGGGAGTAATTACTACATCTACATTACAATCCTCCCATGGTGGTGTGAATTTCTCTTGGGCACAGCAATACACTCTGTAATAACATCATACTTAATAACATTAGAACATAAGGTATTCATATATGCTCTTTTCTTCATCATACATTGTTCATTACTTCCCACCTTTTGAACCGAGAGGATTAATTCATTAGCTCCCCCACCTTTCATTAATCTAATGGTAGAGGCTACATTTATCTCTGAAATTCTATCCCCAATAATCTGCCGATTCAACTCCATCCTCATTATCTCAATCATAACATTTCCTGGGCATCCTAAGATAATTCTCATGGCTTCATTTTGTACCTGTTCCAACTTGCCCATCCTTCCTTTACCAAAACAAGAAATAACAGGTGCAGCATAATTAATAAGAGAGCTTACAGTACTGAAGTATATCATTCGTAGCACAGGGACTCCCACTCCCTTTCCATAGTATGCCAAGGCCTTCAGAGACTGTATAATCTCTTCCGACATTGACCCAACAGTCTGTTCATCTCGGCTTCCAAACTCTCATGGGTATATCCAACATATATGCCTAAATATTTATATATATTAACACTCTATATTTTTACCGTTTATTTTCAATATAATGGGCCTCCGACTTCTACATTCAAACTTAGTTTTGTCTTCATTAACCACCAGTCCCATATGGTGACACAGGTTTCCGAAATTATCCAACACTAGTTTGTAAAGCTTTGTATCCATGTTAAAGCTTTGTATTCATGTAAAATTTATGTTATCAAACTGAACGAGTATATACATTAGTATTAGTATATACACTGCAGGTGTGCCAATTGGTGCTCGTTCAGGGGTAACTTGGCCGACTTTAGGCTTTGTTGTGGGACTCACTCCGGGCTTTTAGACCTTATATGCATATACCCCTATAGAGAATTCTATTCCGAACACAATGATACCAAAACGAACGATGTAGCACGAGATATAGGGTGATAAAACTGAAACGAGTATATACATTTTACTGAATTTGATACCAAAATGAACAATGTTGCACAAAAACGTCTGTTAGCAAACTGTATGTGTTTGGTGTATTGGGTATAGCTGGTGTGGCAATGAATATGGCTAACAATCGCCATAGTTTTTTTATTTGGTGTGGGGTCTCACGTCGGCTTTGGTGAAATTTTATATAAATATTCCTCTAGAGCATTTCCTTGCGAACAAATTGATACCAAAATTAAATACATACATGAAAAATTAATTAAGGTCAGCAGACCGAAAAAGAGTATAAACATTTCAGTATCGCCGCGCAGTCACCCGAAATGCTTGGAGCAGGAGGGGAAAGTTAAAGAGCCTTTTGTGGGGAGCGCGATAGTGTTAACTTGCTCCCAGGTAGCTACTTACTTCTAGGTGAACATCAGTTCATCTAGCAGTGAGCACCACTTGCCAACTCACCTAGTAATGAAGACCACCTGCACATCTCACCTCACCACTTGCCAGCAGGTGCAGAAATACGATGGAGATTAAGGATTTAGCGCTTTCCTATAAAGTTGCAATAATACCTTTATTAGATGGTGTTACATAGCTTTCTAATAGCTGCTAATAAGACCACTCTCGACCCACTGGACTTAAGTCATGAAGAACAGTGAACTACAGTACCATATCTGTACAAGTACTACAGTATCAGAGGATATTCAAAGTGTTCTTGATATCATTCAAATATTCAATATGAGAGCAGAATACATAAGTTAAGTGATGTCAGAGGAATCATATTGAGTTAGTTTAGTTTATTTATTATGCACCCCATACCCATCTTGTGGATAGTAGTGGAAAGGGTTACAGAGGCACATAATGGGCTCAGGGACTGCCCCCCACAGTTCATTTAGCTAAGCAAGTTACAATTTTGATAAGCTAGTTACAAAATTCAATATAAGTCGTCACATCAACAATGGGTTCGAGATCGACTACAAGTACAGTTTCTAAATTAAGCAACTGACATATGTGGACAGCTAGTGTCACAATTTATATGTTTGTCCTGCACACTGCCCCCCATCCAGTGGACACCAGTGGATAGGTTACAATCACTTAATTACTACCTACAGTTTGCAAACTGGGGATATTTGGCTAAAATTTCTGGTAGCAGATCATTTTGAATGAAATATTTACACATTGGTTATAGAATTGTCTCTAAATTCACGTATCATTTCGCACTCCATCACATAGTGACGGAGGGTGTGCGAATAATTTTGTTGACACAGTTTACATTTGGTCAGGTCTACATCGGCAGATAATGAGAATTCCCAGAGAGTCATATTGACTGACAGCCAATGCTGCTTCCTTACCATAAAGTTACCGCCGCGGTCGAGGGTAAGAGACCGGATGTATCCAATATTCAAGCCACACTAGCTATTAGTTCATATAAGCTGACAACGTACCAGATAAACAGAACTTCCTAATGATATATACGCAAAAAGGCAGTGCTGATGTTAGCCAACCTTGCATTCGCTGCTGATGTTATTCGTTTGATGTGCGGTTTCAGGAGACAGGTTTGGCGTGATATCAACTTCAAGATCTTTCTCTCTGTCCATTTCATGAAGGACTTCATCTCCCATTCCATCCTATTAGGTCACTTGCTCCCCGTTAAGAACAAAGGAGAAATCACGATCATATGTGGCATTCTTCCAAGAAAAGGAGTTAAAAATGAAAGGGTACAATCAGATCAGTGTATACAACTCATTGAGAAAGAATAAATAAGGTTAAGTGTGGTATCAGTAAGATTTACATACTAGTCCACACAAGCGTGGTGTACAATGAGTGTGTACAATGTACGTGGAGGCAGAGTAGGAGGGAGGGAAATGTTGTCAGTGGACCTGTGGTCAGGGTGGCTCCAGAGGTAGGGTGTCAAATTTCAGTGTTTATGGCAGGGTAAGGGTAAGGTCTAGATAGTGGATAGTTGATTTTCATTAATGAATTTGTTATACATGTATTATACATTTGTTCTACATACATATTGAGATTGTAGAGTAAAAATAACTGCAAACTATTTGAACTAACTTTCAAATGCCAGTACAATGGCCAGTCCTCATGTACCTAGTAATCCTTATTTCTTTATTGTGTATTATTATTATTGTGTATTATTCTAATCTGCTTTTGTGTCAAAATTTCTTCAATGTACCTGTAAACATTTTTTGTCAATTTTTTTTTAATTTATCTAAAATTTTCTGTTAGTTTAAGGACTTGCCCGAAACGCTATATGCGTGCTGGTGGCATTACAAGAATGTAAATTCAACTTCATTTCATTATTCTCTGTTAACCCCAATGTATATATTTCTTTTATATAAATAAATAAATATATACAGTATTCTCTGTGGTTATAGTGTCAGTTGGGGGTTAATGGGCCAGGCCGAGCTTGCCTGTGTATTATAGATTGTGTGTTTTGGTTGGTGGTGTTGTCGTCGTTGATCCTTCTCTACGGACAACCCAACCCACCACTCGGTAGAGTGCTTATACCTCTCTAGGAGATCACACTAGGCGCTTCTGGCCCTTGGAGAGGGGCTCAACGTCACACATTTAGGAGATGCGGCTTCAACATTTAGCCTCATTGTCACGTGCAAACACCCACTCGAGCCGCTGTGACTCCCCACTCTCTCCTTAGGTGATATGATCTCCTCAATCCCCTTTTGACTTATTAGTATTACCTTCTACCCTGTCCACAGCAGTGGTTCTTGGTTCTTTCTCTCTCTCTCTCTCGCTCTCTTCTTCTGTACTATTTCATGGGAAGCCTCACTAGGGCAAGGGCAAACACCAGCAAATTGGAATACATTTACTGGACAAAGCACATACACAATACATACACACATATAATAATAATGAATCCTATACTCTATACTATTTCAATCAGGTTGCTCTCTAACACCATCAGAACTCTATTATCATTTACCAAGTGGTATCCTATCTTCTGATTCACCACCTGATACTATCACCTCCTCAATATATATATATATATATATATATATATATATATATATATATATATATATATATATATATATATATATATATATATATATATATATATATATATATATATATATATATATATATTTAAATGTGTACAATGAAAATCAGCATGTGAATGCAATAACATATATCAGTATAAATGTTCCTTGATACACAACAATGATCACTCGATCACTCTATAAGTCCTAGAACACATACTTCTGTAGGTAATCCAGCCTACGACTGTAACTCTAAACTTCAGTATAAAACACTCCTTGACATAAGAATGCAAACAATCACTCACCTCTCACTGCGTCTTGCATGCTAATGACAACCAAACACTATCAACTCCCTACAAGTAATCCACCAGAACTACCCTTCCACCTCTGGAAGTTCACTACCCTGATATTTTTAGGTTCTTCCGGGCTTAACTACCAGGATCCTCTGCAGCTCCTCCAGGCTGCTATCATGAAGTTTCCTTGAGCAACTACGGTGCTTCACCCTTCTGCTAGGGTCCTCCACAGCTCTCTTGGCTGCTACACCATGAAGTTCCCTCGAGCAACTATGGTGCTTCACCACCTCTACAGAAGCACGTGACACTCCTCTTCACTGCTTCTCCTCACAGCTCGAGGTCCTCGCCTCCACTACCTTGGAGTCTCATCAACTACTTCATCTGTGCTGGCTTCGAAGTTCTCAGCAACTTCTTCCCCAAAGACAAACCACAGATTGTCTAGTTGAGGGAGCTATCCCTCTGACGGCGTCTGGTCAGGGCGCTCCACACAGCCCACGAAAATGTCTCTGGGCGGTTTAATACTCTCCTCGTCGACCAGGACTTGAGACCACAACGTTCCCAGCTCGATTCTACAGCTGGCACGTCTACACACTTCTCTTCTCTTGGAGATATATCACTAGGGGTTCCCTTCTGACGGGAGCTCAACGGAGAGCGGCTTTCCCCCTGCGATGTCTGGCCTCAAGTGAGGTCAAAGCCCTCCAGAAATGAGCCTCACGCCTCCAGCAAAATGTCCACATCTCCTAGCCAGTCATTTATCTGTTTTCTTCTTCACTGCCCATAATCTTAAATTGTTATTTAAATCCAAGCAACTCTTTTACATATGTGTTATCGCCTCTATATTTCCTGGACCTTCCAGTTAGGTCAGACTTGCTGAATAACTCTCAAGGGGGAGACTCGTTTCACCTGTAGGCTGAGATCATAACACTCCCCTCCCCTAATTTTTGAGAGTTATTCCAGTGGCAAAGCTCGGGATAATACATCCGCCACCCCACTGTCTCGTTCTTCAATCGATTAGTTCAACCGGTTGATCTGCTCACGTACTCACTTAGGAGTCTACAATTAGTTCGTTGCTCCTTGCAACATCTGGCTCACAACTCGCCAGAAACATGATCTTCTCACAAATGATTTGACCTCTCTGGCACCTCTTGGCTAGGCTGTCCTCCTAGGACGCCTGCGCTCCATTGGTCCACTTTACTTATTGTTTCCACCCTCCGTTTCCTCGTCTTCTCTTCACGTCCAGAGTCAGACATCTACTGTCTGTACCTCCTCTGTCGTCTTCACACTTCCATCTACTGCATTATACTTCCGTCTCCTGTCATCATACTTCACTCCCTCGTCTTCACCGACGATCCTCCCTTTCGTCTCCTCATTTATCCGAGACCTCATCCTGTTTGACTTCCATCGAGTCCTCGGCTTTCCTCTATTCCTCCATGCTTGTATCATCATCCTCTTCTCACGCTTCTCACCTCTATACAACTCCATTTCTTCTCCTTCAACTCTTCTTCGTTTCCTAAAAGTTTCTTCGAGCACTGTACTACATACAACAGCACTCGACCGTACATGTCACTCTACCTCTCCTAGAGTGCTCGTAAGCATCTCTCCACACATACTGCCTCTTCTCCTTTCACTTTCTCGGCTACTACTTTTCTTCATTATCTCTCCTCCACGTTGTCTGTGAAACGTGTCAACTCTTGACATCTCAAACAACTTAACTCCACTATCCATATGCCTCTGTGCTCGTGGACCACTTGACGCTCTACTCTCGTTCTCAGTCTGTCCACATCTTCCCTCATTTCTACTCAGCACAGTTGCATTCACCTTCCGGCTCTTAATTTCAGCGGTCTTGGCTCTATTCAGGTCCATTCTCTTCACATGATTCCTCCCTGGCTGGGCCATCTTCACTTTTGACCTCACCGAGACTTCATTTTCCTGGGTTGGACCTTCATCAAACAGCCACGCTATATCTACATCGATATCTTCTACCGGTTTAATTGACACTGTCTCATCTTCTCCAGCGTCTTCCTCGTCGGCCACCTCTGTCTTCATCACTACCGAGACAGGGTACTCAATGGCTTGGCGGTCTCCTGACTCATCTCCTCGGATGTCAGTCAGGTTCACACTCTCAGGTGTCCCACCCGTGCCGTGGCCTTCTGGCACTCCTCTGGCACAGTCTCCGCCATGACTCTTGGCAACACCTTTGTCCCGCACAAGTCATTTCCCAGGATCACTTGGACTCCTGGAACAGGTATGTCGGGGCACACTCCCAACATCACCTCTGCCGACACATATTCCGACCTTAGCTGGACAGTGCTACGTGCATGTCACTCTCAGACAATAACCCATATACTTTCATCTTACCACTGCCAGCTAACCGTCGATCATTCCCAATCAGCCTTCTCGTAATCAAGCTCTGATTAGCTCCAGTATCTCTTAAGATACCAAGTTCTACCTCAGGTTGGCTTCCTATACTGATCCAACCTTTGCTCATGAACGGCCTATACCTCTCGTTCACTAAGTTTCACCTTCTATTGTTTGTCTTGGAACACATTAGTATATTTACTTCGGGGGTCACACATGGCCAGGGTCACAACTCTCTTGCCCTGCCGACAATCTCGCATCACATGACCCAATCCGTTACAATTGTAACACCTCACCTGGGAAAAGTTTCTTCTATATGTACCAGAGTGGCTCTGACTTTGTCCACTCGCATGAGAGTTCCTCGGGCCAGGCACACTACCTGCACTCTGTGGGGCTTTACTGGACTCTTGATTTCCTGGATAACGATCAGTTTCTCGTTTAGCTCCTCCATCTTCACTTTCAGACGAAGTGCGCGACCTACTCCTCTGAGTTTTAGGGTACTTACTTTTATCTGCCCATTTATCGAAATTCTTCCCACCCCAGACTCCTCTGGGTCTGCAATTGCTGCGTCTCGCCTCGCTTCTCACTCCGTTCTCCCTCAAGCTCTTGTATGCTTCGGTAATCATATCCGCCCTATCTGCGGCATCTTTCACATCCGTTATCCCTGTTTCTTGGATCTTGAACTTTGTTTCGGGATGCATCATCTCCAAGAACTTCTCCATGACCATCAATTGCTTCAGGTCAGCGTAAGATGCAACTCCAGCAGCCTCAATCCACTTCTGGAATCGTCTTTCCAGATCTCTTGCTGTCTCAGCAAAGTACACGCTCCAACCTTCACCATCTCTCTGAAGCGCTTCCTATAAGCTTCTGGAGTTAACTGGAACGAGCCCGGGAGACATCTCCCGTCATGCAGGGTGAGGTCGCACCTCCACAGATTTCCAGTATCATCTATTGATACTGGAAATGGCTCAAAAGGAAATATTGAATATTTATATTATAAATATTGATACTGGAAATGGCACTTATGGGCTATTCATGCCCAAGCCACCTTTTGGGTGGCTTAATCTTCTCTCTCTCTCTCTGAAAAGAGCGCAATATGCTGCTCTTTACTGTGGCATAATCCTGCCACTCTTCCAATGACAATTGGGTGTACGCCTCCCTGGCTGCACCGGTCAGTCTTAACTGGACCAGCTGGGCCCATTCCTCCTGTGGCCACTCTTTGATGCTGGCTACCTTTTCAAAGTGCTCGAAAAAGCTCTCTGCCTCTTCGGGAACAAACAAGGAAATGTCCTTCTCCCTAACCCAAACATCTGGTGAGTGTGATACCTGGGTGGTGCTCTCTGGCAACCCATGTTCAATCCTTTGCTCAGCCAAGGTTCTATTCGCTTCTATCTGCATTTGTTTTGTTCTATCTTTTTCTTTTTCTTTCTCCTGTTCCAACTCCAGTTCCCTTATTCTGGTTTTCTCTTTTTCTTTCTCCACCTCTAGTCTTGCTTTCTCTACTTCCAGCCTGGTTTTCTCTTTTTCTACTTCCAGTCTGGTTTTCTCTTTTATCTGGAGTTCTAATTTCATCTTTTCCAGCTGGAACTGTCTCTCCTTGTCCTCACGCTGCATCTGGAGCTCTAACTGGAATCTCTCCAAGCTCCTATTCCGGCTACTCCTGCTACTGCGGCTACTCTTGCTGCTCCTACTCGATCCCTGGGATCTCACTTCATCCTGCCCATCATCCTACTTTCCACTTTCAGCTCCTTTTTGGGCTCCTTGCTCTGCCGCTTCACTTCTGGCTCTTAAGTGCCTCAGGATCTCATTCTTCATCCCAGCTACTTTAGATGCTTTCAACCTAATGCCACATTTTTTTTCTGCTATTTGTTTTAATTGTTCTCTCGTGC
>NW_025560737.1:0-29637 GCF_020424385.1 Procambarus clarkii
AGTATAAATGGGGTTAAGTCAGAGTGGGATAATGAACATAAGAACAAAGGTAACTGCAGAAGGCCTATTGGCCCATACGAGGCAGCTCCTATTCTATAACCACCCAATCCCACTCATATACATGTCCAACCCATGCTTGAAACAATTGAGGGACCCGACCTCCACAATGTTACGCGGCAATTGGTTCCACAAATCAACAACCCTGTTACTGAACCAGTATTTATCCAAGTCTTTCCTAAATCTAAACGTATCCAATTTATACCCATTCTTTCGTGTTCTGTCTTGTGTTGATACTTTTAATACCCTATTAATATCCCCTTTGTTATGTCCATTCACCCACTTGTAAACCTCTATCATGTCACCCCTAACTCTTCGCCTTTCCAGTGAATGCAACTTAAGCTTTGTTAATCTTACTTCATATGAAAGATTTCTAATTTGGGGAATTAACTTAGTCATCCTACGCTGGACACGTTGAAGTGAATTTATATCCATTCTATAATATGACGACCAAAACTGAACTGCATAATCTAAATGGGGCCTAACTAGAGCAAGATATAGATTGAGAACCACACCAGGTGTCTTGTTACTAACGCTGCGATTAATAAATCCAAGTGTCCGATTTGCCTTATTACGAACATTTATGCATCGATCCTTTTGTTTTAAATTCTTACTAATCATAACTCCCAGATCCCTTTCGCAATTCGACTTCTCAATCTCAACACCATCTAGCTCGTATCTTGTAACCCTATCATCATTACCTAACCTCAGAACTTTACATTTATCAGCATTAAACTGCATTTGCCAATTCTTTGACCATTTCAAAACCCTATCTAGATCAACTTGAAGTGATAGTGGGTCCTCCTCCGAATTAATTTCCCTACCGATTTTCGTATTATCGGCAAAGTTGTAAATGTTGCTACTCAAACCTGAATCTAAATCATTGATATATATTATAAACAGAGGTCCCAGGACAGAGCCCTGAGGTACTCCACTAACATTATTATCCCACTCTGACTTAACCCCATTTATACTAACTCTGTTTCCTTTGGAATAGCCATGCCCTAATCCAAGTTAATATAGCACTCCCAATACCATGAGCTTCTATTTTTTTAATTAGTCTTTCATGTGGCACTGTATCAAAAGCTTTGCTAAAGTCAAGGTACACAACATCACAATCCTTACCACTATCAACTGCCTCAACTATGCTGGAATAAAAAGTCAGCAAATTTGTTAAATATGAACGGCCATTTGTAAAACCATGTTGCGACTCGTTTATTAATTTGTTTTTCAAGATGGAGACGAATTGTATTTGCAATTATTGATTCAAGTAACTTTCCCACAATAGACGTTAGGCTAATTGGCCGATAGTTTGACGCAAGTGATCTATCTAATTTCTTAAACGTTGGTACCATATTAGCTACCTTCCATGACTCTGGCACTCTACCTGACTATTGATTTATTAAATATGGTAGACAGTGGCTCGGGAAGCTCCTCTCTGCATTCTTTAAGCACCCTAGCAAACACTTCATCCGGCCCTGGGGATTTGTTTGGTTTTAGTTTTTCTAATTGTTTAATTACATCCTCCCTGGTAACTGCTAAACTAGTCAACCTGTCCTCATCCCCACCCACAGACTTGTTCGGCTGAAGGCATATTGTTAAGTTCTTCTTTAGTAAATACAGATATGAAATATTTGTTAAAATTACTACTCGTCTCCTTGTCATTACCCGTTATTTGACCTGTCTCAGATTTTAATGGACCTATCCTTTCCCTAGTCTTAGTTCGATATAACTGAAAAAACCCTTTAGGATTTGACTTTGCTTGCTCTGCTATGCGAACTTCATAGTTTCTTTTTGCTTTCCTAATCTCTTTTTTAACATTTCTAACCAGTTAAGAACATAAGAACAAAGGAAACTGCAGAAGGCCTATTGGCCCATACGAGGCAGCTCCTATTCTATAACCACCCAATCCCACTCATATACTTGTCCAACCCGTGCTTGAAACAATCGAGGGACCCCACCTCCACAATGTTACGCGGCAATTGGTTCCACAAATCAACAACCCTGTTACTGAACCAGTATTTACCCAAGTCTTTCCTAAATCTAAACTTATCCAATTTATACCCATTGTTTCGTGTTCTGTCCTGTGTTGATACTTTTAATACCCTATTAATATCGCCCCGGTTATGTCCATTCATCCACTTGTAAACCTCTATCATGTCACCCCTAACTCTTCGCCTTTCCAGTGAATGCAACTTAAGCTTTGTTAATCTTTCTTCATATGAAAGATTTCTAATTTGGGGAATTAACTTAGTCATCCTACGCTGGACACGTTCAAGTGAATTTATATCCATTCTATAATATGGCGACCAAAACTGAACTGCATAATCTAAATGGGGCCTAACTAGCGCAAGATATAGCTTGAGAACCACACCAGGTGTCTTGTTACTAACGCTGCGATTAATAAATCCAAGTGTCCGATTTGCCTTATTACGAACATTTATGCATTGATCCTTTTGTTTTAAATTCTTACTAATCATAACTCCCAGATCCCTTTCGCAATCCGACTTCGCAATCACAACACCATCTAGCTCGTATCTTGTAACTCTATCATCATTACCTAACCTCAGAACTTTACATTTATCAGCATTAAACTGCATCTGCCAATCCTTTGACCATTTCAAAACCCTATCTAGATCAACTTGAAGTGATAGTGAGTCCTCCTCCGAATTAATTTCCCTACCGATTTTCGTATCATCGGCAAATTTGCAAATGTTGCTACTCAAACCTGAATCTAAATCATTATATATATTATAAACAACAGAGGTCCCAGGACAGAGCCTTGAGGCACTCCACTTACAACATTTTCCCACTCTGACTTGATTCCATTTATACTAACTCTGTTTCCTTTGGTATAGCCATGCCCTAATCCAGCTTAATATAGCACCCCCAATACCATGAGACTCTATTTTTTAATCAGTCTTTCATGTGGCACTGTATCAAAAGCTTTGCCAAAGTCAAGGTATACAACATCGCAATCCTTACCACTATCAACTGCCTCAACAATGCTAGAATAAAAAGATAACAAATTTGTTAAACATGAACGGCCATTTATAAAACCATGTTGCGACTCAATTATTAATTTGTTTTTCAAGATGAAGACGAATTTTATTTGCTATTATAGATTCGAGTAACTTTCCCACAATAGACGTTAGGCTAATTGGTCGATAGTTAGACGCAAGTGATCTATCTCCTTTCTTAAAAACTGGTATCACATTAGCAACTTTCCAAAACTCTGGCACTCTGCCTGACTCTATTGATTTATTAAATATGGTTGACAGTGGGTCACAAAGCTCCTCTTTGCATTCTTTAAGCACCCTGGCAAACACTTCATCCGGCCCTGGGGATTTGTTTGGTTTGAGTTTTACTATTTGTTTAAGAACATCCTCCCTGGTAACTGCTAAACTCGTCAACCTGTCCTCGTCCCCACCCACATAGACTTGTTCGGCTGAAGGCATATTGTTAAGTTCCTCTTTAGTAAATACAGATACAAAATATTTATTAAAAATACTACTCATCTCTTCATCACTATCTGTTATTTGACCTGTCTCAGTTTTTAATGGACCTGTCCTTTCCCTAGTCTTAGTACGATATAACTGAAAAAACCCTTTAGGATTTGTCTTTGCTTGCCCTGCTATGCGAACTTCATAGTTTCTTTTTGCTTTCCTTATCTCTTTTTTAACATTTCTAACCAGTTGTACGAATTCCTGTTCTAAAGTGACCTCCCCATTTTTAATCCTTTTGTACCAAGCTCTCTTTTTACCTATAAGGTTCTTCAAATTCTTTGTTATCCACTTTGGGTCATTAGTATTCGATCTATTCAATTTGTATGGTATACTATGTTCCTGTGCTTTGTTTAGAATATTCTTAAATAAGTTATATATTGAATCCACATCGAAATCCCCATTTAAGTCACCTATCGCTGGGTTCATGTCTCGCTCCAAGACCGGCCCACACCCCATACCCAAGACTTTCCAATCAATTTGACCCAAAAAATTTCTTAGGCTATTAAAATCAGCTTTTCGAAAATCTGGCACTTTAACAGAATTTTCTCCTACTGGTCTATTCCATTCTATGCTAAATCTGATTTCTTTGTGATCACTGCTCCCTAGCTCACTCCCTGTTTCGATGTCATTAATTTGCGTTTCCCTGTTAGTTAACACTAAATCTAAAATATTATTTTCCCGTGTTGGTTCCTTAATGTGTTGCGTAAGAAAGCAATCGTCAATTAATTCTAGAAAATCTTCTGCTTCACTATTCCCTGTTTTGTTCAACCAGTTTATTCCGCTAAAATTAAAGTCACCCATGACATAAACACTGTTAGATCTAGATGCTCTAGTTATTTCATCCCATAGATGCTTTGCTTCCATTCTGTCTAAATTTGGTGGCCTATATATTACTCCTATTATAATATTATTAGCTTTTTCGTTTAATTCAATCCAAATAGTTTCTGTGTGTGGCTCTGTTTTGATTCCCTCTGAGACTACATTTCAAATTGTCCCTAACATATATGGCTACTCCACCTCCTCGTCTAATATATCTATCTGTGTGAAATAGTTTAAATCCATATATTTGATATTCAGCTAATAGTTCTCTATTTTCTACATGCATCCACGTTTCGGTAAGTGCAATAATATCTATTTTTTCTGTGCAGACAAGAGCATTTAATTCGTTAATTTTATTTCTTAGGGTATATTACACTAACAGTAGAAGTCTAAGTGAATTGTTATTTTGCGGACCTTCTCTTTCAGTGATCGTTTTGCCAATTCCTTTCTCCCACAAACACATACTTTTATTACCTCCTTCCTCCAAATCAATTCCCATACCTCTATCTACTAACAGTTTAAACCCAAACAAACACCTCTAACCACTTCTTCTAACGAGTTCGCAACAGCAACAACCCCAGCTCTCGATAGATGCACCCCATCACGAGCATACATTTCATTTCTTCCATAGAAGTGTTCCCAGTTGTCTATGAAAGATATTGCATTTGATTTGCAATATCTTTCCAGCCGGCAATTGTCACCAAGTGCCCTCGACATCCATTCATTTCCCACTCCCTTTCTTGGAAGAATGCCACATATGATCGGGATTCCTCCCTTGCTCCTAACTAACTCTATGGCTGTTTTATACCTCTGAATCAGTTCCTCACTCCTAACTCGACCAACATCATTTCCTCCCACGCTAATGCAAATAATGGGATTGTTCCCATTACCAGCCATAGTATCATTCATGTTGTTTATAATATCACCAATGCCAGCTCCGGGATAGCAAACCCTTAACCTGTTCCCCCTATCTCTAGCACAAAACGTTCTATCCAAATACCTTATCTGGGAATCTCCCACAACTAATGTTTGCTTAGGTACTTCCTTTACTTTCTGAGGGGCCTGCGCTTCCTTTCTCTTCGTTGCTTTCCCTTTTGCGCGATCCACAGTCTCTCCACAGCACGAAATATTACTTTTAACCCCCATGAAACCGGCGGAGGCAGTTTTGTAACCTGGGTACTCTGTGAGCCTTGTTACCAGCCTTCAACTCTATAAGAGGTTAGTTCTGGAATCAGTTGTTTGCCAAATCAATAATCGAGAGATTATTAAATGGCGACTGAGAGCTTGGTCTCTACCGAATAAATATTAAGCAAAGCAAGTTTTGAGTTTCTTCAGGGAAGGAAACTAGAAGTTGTGGTTGAATTTTAGACAGTAACCTGCAGAGTATAATCGTCCCGACAACTTTACACATGCATGATGGCAATGATTGGTCATAAATTTGAGGAACTTGGTTTAGGTATTGTCCAGCGGTCGGGTAAGAAACATTGCTTCAGACTTTAGTTTAAAAAGACGATTGATTGTTTGGTAGTATAGTTAGTACTATCATGGTATTGTATGTTATGCATAATGAAGTCATTAACGTGAAGTATCGGCGAGAAAATCGATAAGATCTATGAAGGATTCGAACCTGTTCACTTGGGTTCGAATAGCTAACGCTGTAGACCACTACACTACATGGTCAAAAGCTATGTAACCTGGGATTCCACTGAATCATCTAGAGGTCCTGAGGCTTCCAACAGACGTTAATGATATCATGATTGTGCACTTGACAAGAAGCGTTAGAGGTAGAACTATTAGACCATAGAGCCGGTGAGCATGGGGTCAATGTGTGAAACCCTGATTGAGCTTCAGTTGGAAGCCTCAGGATCCAGCCCGTCCTCCAAACAAAGATCCAAAAGTGATTCCATGCACCCGCCAAACGCCCTGTTTATGAATGAAAAGCGGTTTATACACGACTCACAACTGCTGATATTCGAACATATCCGGAACAAGTGTTTCACTGATGAATTTTGTTCGAATCACAACGCCATAAAGGCTTCACCCACGTACTACAAATAAAAATAATCGCCAACAGAACCTAAACACCTAACCTAACCTATGCCTATATATGCACAATATGCTAATATATTATAATATTAATTTATACTTGAGAAAATTCCCGTTTTGAATGAACAGCATGTTAAAATTTATGAATGCGTCTGTGGGGTCGACCGCTGGATGTAATGGACTTGAGTCGAGGACGGGTTGCAGGATCCCTAGAGGGTCCTGAGGCTAGACCCCTAGATTCTGTGGAATCCCAGGTTATCTTGCCATGTGGTGTAGGGCGTTAGCCTGGGAGTACACAGTGAGTGGGTTCGAATCCTTCTCATGACTCGGTACGAGTCTCATTGAATGCCATGCCATCCTCTCCAGGAGAGGCGGCCTTACTATTCACGAGTGCACTTCAAGGGAAGTGCCTTCTTCCAATTTTAAGGGAAGTTAAGTCGGTTGTCATCTGGACCTATTTCACTGCATTCAATATCAGTGTTAAGATTTTTATAGGTACTAGAGATTGTGTATTTCCAGGGGTAGATTTGTTATACTGGCAAGCTCGAGTGAGTGGAAAGCAAGTCCAGAAGTGTCAGGAAGCGTTTGGTTTTGTTCATTTGTGATGAGGATGAAGCCTTGCAAAAACTGTTCCCGGTGTTGGTTTAACACTTGTTCTTTTCGCTCAAAATTTAAAATGTTCTCATTACAGCACGTTGCATTTTGACTTCACACAAGACCAAAAGATTATGCAGCGGCTCGCGAAATAGTCCCGTTTTCTGTATGTAGGTCTTCTAGTTAGGTTGGGGCCATTTAGTAAGACAGTTTCTTGACGTTGAGAACGCGGGTGAGAACGGGATGCAATGTTCATGCGTAACATTACCAAATATGTTGAAGGGGATCAGCTCTTGTGTTTATACCGTTCACTAAAGAATGGTCATGCCTAGGCTCAAGGCGCAAGTCATCCCAGGCCGAGGGGCCAGAGATACTTTAGGTATTACATGACCAAATATCACGTTCACTTCAAACATCTACCACCTACGGGCAACTCATGGCCGTGCCACCTCTTGTGGTGGCATGGCCATGAGTGCCACCACAAGATTGATTGATCTTTAATCAATCAATCGGCAGTCAGAGGACCACCTCTTTCCCTTGCTTAGTGTTTTAGGTCCTGTGGATTTCACGTGACACAGAAAAATGACTTAAATGATAAGGTTCTTATGTGTTAATGGTAGAAAAAGTATGAATTATACTATTCAAAAATAGTATTTGTAACGATGAACAAATTTTCAGGGATAGTGATTATTATCCTTGAAAACATTAGGCATCGAGAAAGTTACGGTATACAAGGATGGCAAAATGATTACTGATCAATTAATGTACAATTGATCCCTTGACAGTATTACCGACGTCCATGACCATTAGCATGTCAGCCACCACTGACAGACGGACATTGTCATATTTAATAAACATTACAATTTATTTTTGATGTCAAACAAGCTTGTATGTCTAGTATTAAAATCGCGCATAACAATAGTGTCGAAGCTGCTGGTGATTTTGGTGATGCTTCCAACATTGTATTGCACCTTGCATAATTAAGTTAGGAACAGCTAGTTGCTGTATCGATATGAAACTGCTGGTCACTTTTGTTGATTTTAAAGTTTACAAATTTGCCAATTTTTAACATTAAGATACTAAGGTTGTTAAATGCTTGAAAAAGTTAAATAACGAGTGTATGGGTTATTGATCCTGCATCATTGTTTGACAATCTGTCCTACTACAAAGAACGTCGCTGTTTTCTCATATGCATTTCAAAAGTCCCAACATTTTCGTACTAGAAAATGGAAGAGACTCGCAAAAGTGACGTGATGTACCGTTTTCTGTTTTGGGTCCTTTCATAGGTTAGGAGAGAACACATTATATTGACTTTTTTTAACGTTGGGAAACCTTAGGAGAACCGGCTGTGTTTGCAACACCAGCACGAGTCATTAGGTCAGAGCCGCCTACACACGGTTCTCGCATTCCACGTGAGATTACACACATTTTCTCGAAGACAATATTGTTGATGAAGTAAGCGGAGTAGTGCCCGCAAGGCTCACCAATTAAGCCATTATGTATAATCATTTGTGCTCTATAACGGCAGTTTTTTCTCAAATATACAATATTATCATTACATAAATTTACAAGGGAAATACTATATGACGTAACTTATATAATTATCAGTAAACCAACGTTTTATATCAGACCATGAGCCTTAAACCCCAAATGTTATAATTGATCCTGCTTCACAAGAACGCCAATATTTTGTCTGAGTAACCCCTTCTGCCTGCCTACCCCCCCCCCCCCCCCAACAAAATGTAATCAGAAAGTAGCATAATTATTGTATTCCTAATTTTCTTCAATTATGTCAATTTGATACATTAAAACCTCATTAAATCTACTCTAATGCTTGGTCCACATAAAGCTTTGTTGTAAGGTACGGGATTGATAGCCGTACCCTAGAGTATCACTAACACCCGCTCTTACATTCTTATAAATAATGGGAGTGCAAGGGTCTATATAGTAATCACAAAGTCTAACTACATGGGATAGGAAATACACTTTGGGTGCAATTTTAAAAAGGGTTTTTATTTAACAAAATACCACATTTCCTCACACTGATTACAACGGGGAGTTCAGTGTACTTGGATCCAACACAGGATTGATAGACAAAGGTGGGGGGGGGGGGGAAGGTTCCTTCCCACCAACACACACCTCAGGAGACTACTGGCACAAGGGACCCCACACAACGGTTTAGGCCTCTACAACCTGGGACTTCAGGTCATTACTCTATTCCACTCCTTAGGTCACTACAAATGGCATGGGTTTTAATGCACTACTCTAACCACAATACACAAATGGATGTACAAAGTAAATGTGGATAACCCCATGGGACACAGCTGAGCATATGCACCTGAATTAACATACCACTCTCCCTACACACAGGGTTCTAAAATCCTTATTTCTACAAATTCCTATTTCTAACGCGTACAAAAAGGGAAGCACCGCTATAAACATCTATAGTACTGCACTTACTCTCCCTACACACAGGGTAACGCGTACAAAAAAGGGAAGCACCGCTATTAGTTGCACTTATTGTATTTGTTGGAGACCATCCATGACACTGGTCTTGTTCTTGCCTCTCTCTCTCCCAAGTGACCGATAGGGGCTTGCACATATCCCTGCCTGCCTGGTTCCAATAATGTCTCATCCCTATACGTGTCATACAGATTTCCCAATACTTCATTTCTTATAATGTTCGTCTGTTTTTCTAAATTTAACACTGTTGTTTCTCTATTTTCTTGCATTGAATTGTTTTTTTAATCATTTTATCCCTTTTTGTTTACATTGGTTTTTAGGAGATTACATTTTCCTGTTGAGATGATGCTCTGTGCATCTCAAAGGGGTCAGTTCCAGACCGTTTTTCAACATTTAACACTTTCTCCCTACACAAGGATCTTACATAAATCCCCTTTTGGGGGGACAGAAATTCATGTAAATTTGAATTTATGTAAATTTGTCTTAGTACATGGTACATCTAACTCGAAGTTAAAAAATCCAAGTGGGGCTACTAGCAAGCTAACTGATAACAATAATGTATCCTGTAACTAAAGACACAAGTGGTGAGTGCTCTCCACTTGTTCAACACCGCAGGAGACACTGCAACTTAAAGCTTCACACCTTCAGGGTCGCTCCCAGAACTGTTCCACTTGACTTGTCAGGACTCGCCAGACCAACGGAGGGGAGTGTGAGGTAGGCAGGCATGCTGTAGACTTGAGGTCTTGAATCGTAGGCGTAAATGTGGCTGCAACTGGTTGAACACATCTGAATCAACAATGAGAGGATTCCTCTTTGGATCCTGGATCATATCTTAGGTTACTGACATCTGTTAGAGTAACTGGGGCCAAAACCTGGCTGTCACTCAGGTGACCTAGTCACAAAATGATGCCACACTGACACACGTCTCCTCCTTGATTTGACTGTACCCATGGTCAACAAGGGAGACCAAAGTCGAGACATACTAATGACTATGGTCGAGCCGTGACTAAGACTAAGGAGCCGAGCGGACAGCACGCTGGACTTGTGATCCTGGGTTCGATCCCAGGCGCCGGCGAGAAACAATGGGCAGAGTTTCTTTCACCCTATGCCCCTGTTACCTAGCAGTAAAATAGGTACCTGGGTGTTAGTCAGCTGTCACGGGCTGCTTCCTGGGGGTGGAGGCCTGGTCGAGGACCGGGCCGCAGGGACACTAAAAGCCCCGAAATCATCTCAAGATAACCTCAAGATGGTGGTCACTTGACAACCATAAGGGAACTCAAAAGGGAGACTCCTGGATACCTGACACCCAGTAGTCCGTGATTTCTTAGAACTAAAGGCCGTATTTTACCCTGTATCTTTTCATTCCGGTTCTTCAAGGTGCAGGACCATTATTCCTAATTTTTCATCTTCGTACATCTGCTTGTTGCTGACTTCCTCTTCTTGGTGTGTGTTCATCTTTTTACAAAGACTAGCCCCATCTCTCCTCAACCTCCTTCCGTGGTCTGTTCTGTCCGACTTGTCAGTGTGGCTGTCCTGGGGCTATCCATAGGATGTTCCGCATGTTGGTCGGTTGCAGACCCTCCACACTAGGATGTGTCCATAGACAGGTACCAACAGTCTGTTGAGAGGTAAAGACAAACATAAGTGGGGTGTACATGGTCAAAACTCATATCATCCCTAAAGGGAATTACAAAACAGGCAGACCAACAAGTGCATAGAATTATAGCGGTGCCTTACCTAACTAGCTAAAACATAATATACAACAATACACATGGAGAGCAGAAATTGGCCACCTAGGGTGGATAAAGTCTAGTTTTCGATCTGGACTGCATGGCATGGGTAGGTCTAACATGTCCACACAGCAACTCTAACAGGGGGGTCACTTTCCTCTTCTATGGCCTTGTTGGTATCCTGATTGTCTAGCTCTGCATGGGACAAGTGTAATTCTTCTTTGGGGTGGAATAGTTTTAATTTATTAACATGGACCAATTTATGCTCCCTATCATAAATGTATTTGATTAGGACATTTACAGCACCAGTGTTTCGAATCACTCTGTAAGGTCCCTTCCACTTATCCTGCAAGGCTCCACTCTAGCCCCTTGGGTTATTTTCAGACAATAACACAATGGAGAACGAAGTTGGGACAGAATGATACCTCCAGGCTGTGTCGTAAGCTTTTTCCAGGTCAAAAAGGACGGCAAGAACGGAGGTCTTCACCACAAAAGCATTACGAATATAGACCTCAAAGTTCACCAAGACATCAATCGTGCTACGGCACTTGCGAAAACCAAATTAAGAAGAGAGGTAGTGAAGATGTTCCAAGAACCACATCAGACGAACATTTACCATACGCTCAATGAGTTTGCGGACACAACTCGTGAGGCAATAGGGCAGAAGTCCTTAGGGGATGTCCTGAGACACCCCGGCTTCCGAATAGGAAGAACAGCAGCATCGAGCCAGTCCTCAGGGACTGACGACGACTCCCAGACCTGGTTATACAGACTCGGTAATTATTGGTATGGTGTGGGCTAGGAGCCCCGGTGGTGTCACGATGGTTACTAAGGAGTTGGCAGATAGTAGGTGGTTGAGGTAAATCTCGAATAGATTTAGTTTGCCTCTGGCCCAAGAGCTTGCTATTGCTACACATGTTGTGGCACGTTTCATCGAATATTGCACTTTCTGATTGAACATATGGGGATCTTGCATCTGTTGCTGGTGTAGGTATTTGGGTGTGCTGCATGTCCCATCACAAGCCTGGAGTGTGATAGGCTGATGAGGCAGAGATGAGCACGTGGGAATAGTCTGTATGTTGGCGGGGTTTGAAGGGGTTGTCATGGATTGAGTGGTATAGTGCGTGGGGTATAGTGGAGGATGAGAGTTTGTTGCGCTGTGCTGCACGTGTTACTCAGAATGGCCTTCGGAGTGAGGGCACTGGCCATGAATGGCCACGTGTTTCCCCCCTTCCCTTGCAGTTGCTGCATTTAGTGGTGTTAGTGCAGTCAGTATAGCGGTGCACAGTATTTGAGCATTTTAAAACCTGTGTCGCTCTGCAGTCTATAGTGGGATGGTTAAACTTGCAGCGTTGAGGGATAAGTTAGTTGTCAATAATTGAGATTATGCTTTGGGATGTGTGTTGAAGATTGATGCCATCCGAGAGGAGTCTTGTGTGCTTCAGCAGGCGATGCATACTGGATATTTATGGTGGTGGATTCAGGGATGCGAAATAGATCCCGAATTATAAGTGTTGACAAAATCTATGAAGTGGTGGTTATCATTTAAGTCTAATATAGCACTGTCACACAGGTTGCGAGCAAATAGGGTACAATTTGCTCTGTTCGGGGATGAGTATTTGGGCAAGGGGGGAGTGCATTTAGTTTGGCTTTATTAGTTGGGGTGAGGCAATCACAGTTCAAAGTTCTGGTGAGCAAAACTTTAGTGCTCTCGGCAAACTGAAAAAAAAACTAGAGCAAAGTGCTCTCGGCGTTTCGGGCAATCGAGTGGCAACACTGAAAAGTGTATCCTACTTTCACTGTCTTGACCTTAATTTTCGATGTACATATTTCAAATTTGTACCAATGTGTTTGCAATAGAATAATCTAAAAGAACATGTGTATAAAATGTTACCAAATCATGAATTAGATCACCATCAGATAAACTAAGTAGATCACTAGCAGTGAGCTCCAAACGACGACTAGATGTTTCCATTCCTTTCAGGGTTGTCAACTCCACACTTGTCCTACAGCGTTAAATTTGGTATCACTAAGATCGCCATAAAATTCCCTATACAGACATATGCATATAAATGTAGAATCATGATCGCGGCCCACCCGCAAGAGTTTGAGAAGTGGGCGAAGTGTTACCCATTACCACACATCGACGAAACCAGTATTGAAAAGTGAATATTCTTTTCACTGTCCTGACCTTAATTTTCTATGTACGTATTTCATTTTTGTACCAATGTGTTTGCAATAGAATGTTCTAGAAGAACATATGTATAAAATGTCACACAAGGATGCCTTAGACCGGCACAAAATAAAAAAACCTACGTTGATTACATTAGTCGTGTCAATACAATAGTCTTACTATTAAGATACAATACAATGCTGTTCTCCCAAATAGGCTATGTAGCTATTAGAGAAAACGTAAATTTCATGGCAAACATGTTCATACTATCCCCAAGTCGATCGGGTAAGAATTTAATTTTTTAGAAATATTTGTTCATCAGTCGTTCAAATACGACCGCGGGGCGCTAATTAGACGACTTTTGCACCTTTGCTTAACTGAAGAGTCCGGCTGCTTCATTGACGGGCGTCGTGCTGTTTGGCTGAGGCAAGCTACATGACAGAAGAACAGAGATCTTTGACTGGAGTTGAGCGTCTAGGCAAAGTAGTCACGCTGCATGACTGAGTAATAGTCGCCACAGCTTGACTGTGAAGTCACTTTGCTTTGCCCGTCTTCTTAGTGTTCGTTTTCCCTTTACTGGTCTAACGGACATTGGTTATTTGAATGCTAATAATTTCGGAAAAATTCTGGTGAGCAAAACTGGTCTGACAACTGAGTGGACAGTGCTTCGGCGCCATAGTCCTGAGGTTCTAGGTTTCTGCGCTGGTGGCGGCAGAAACAAATGGGTAGTTTTTTTACTCTGATGCCCCGTTACCTAGCAGTAAATAGGTACCTGGGAGTTAGACAGCTGCTATGGGCTGCCTTCTGGAGATGTGTAACAAAAAGGCCAAGGTCGAGGACTGGGCCGCAGGGACACTAAGCCCCGAAATCTCAAGATAATCTCAGGAGGAAGCCATGTCGTCAAGGGCAGTGCGGCCAGGATATGCAAGGGCAATGGCGGTAGACAATCCATGACAAATGGAATGCATTAGGAAGTGATGTGGTGGAGGCTGACTCCATACACAGTTTCAAATGTAGATATGATAGAGCCCAATAGGCTCAGGAATCTGCACACCTGTTGATTGACGGTTGAGAGGCGGGACCAAACAGCCAGAGCTCAACCCTCGCAAGCACAACTAGGCGAGTACACCCCCCCCCCCACACCACACCATCCCCCCCCCCCACCAATACCCCCCCCCCCCACCCACACCCCCCCCCCCCCCCCCCCCACACACACACACAGACACCCCCCCCCCCCACCTGCGATCTCCCTCCCCCCCCCCCCCTCTCCCCCCCGCGCGCGCTCTCCCTCCCTCCCCTCCCTCTCCCCTTTGCTAAGCTAAGCTATTACTGTTTCTGGTAATTCTTTCCCTAGAGATGGGTTGGTCAGGTTCCAGGTGTTGGCCTGTATCCTCTTTCTCTAGTCAGTCTGGAGTTGTCAAAAGCTTTAACAGGCCGAAACGTTCATCTCTCTTCCCCGTTTCTTTGTGTTTTTTCCGCATACAAATGATCAGTGTTTAGTGATCGTCAATTGTGTGTGTGTATTCTGGCAGCAGGTTTTCTTTTAAACATTTCTTTGAATATGACAGCACATTTTGTATTTACTATCTTCTGGTTTAGGGCTTCTATCCCTCTATTATTCTTGCATCAGGGTTTAGTTGAAAGAGTTGTTCTCCAAAAGGTGATCTGTTCTCTGTTCGCTTTCCAAGGTGAAGGAAAAAAAGTGAATTACTATGGAATGTGTTACTTATTATACAATTGCACAACGTTTCAAACCTACATTTTTTTTTTTTTTTTTTTTGCAGGGATATTCCTGCGCGGGCCCTAAGCCTCTGGCTGGCCCACTAAGTGTTGCTTGTTTCTGTTTTACATGGGTGGAGTATGAGTATTATGACTCGTATGGTCGCTTCAGTAAGATTTTGCCATATGTGTTTAACAACTTCTTCTGCTCTGTTGAATCTAAGTTGAAATCTTAATGGGTTTGTAACTGTGCACTGTGTTAGATAATGTTCCAGTGGTCTGTCGGGCATTTCTCCAGTGTTGACATTTCCTCTCATCTTCCGGAACCTGTAAGCCTATTTCCCATGCACATGGGTATCCAAGCCTGATGCGATGTAAGTGCACTTCTGTTGTTCTACTGCTCCCTTTCATCAAACTAAGTGGTTCGTAGTTGGTTGAATTCTTGTACCAACCCGCAGATCCTGATGTTGCAACTGCTGTGTTGTGGTCACTGTACATCTTTTGCATTGCTCTGTTTCTAATTACTTTCTTAATCTGTGATAGACTCTGTGGTATGTAAATGTCTACATTTCTCCTCTTAGTAGCAAGTTTTGCAGCTTCGTCTGCAATGTCATTTCCTATTATTCCCACATGACTTGGCACCCAGTTGATAAGTACCCGTCGGCCTTGTCGTTTGAGTGTTTGCATGAATAAGACATTTGTGATCAGATGGATGTTATCACATGTGTTCTTGTTGCAAGGTTTCAATGGCAGTTCTCGAATCTGTATGTATGATAACATGTTGTCGGTGTTCAGTAAGAGCATGTTCCAAAGCCTTTTGAATGGCTAGCATCTCTGTTTGTAAAGTCGAACACACATTTGAGAGCCTCCAACTATTTACAGAGTTTCCTGCTTTAACTGCAGCTCCGGTTTCTTGTCCCTGCTGGTCTACTGATCCATCTGTGAAGTGAAGCTGTCGGATGCCATGTTTGCTTCTATATGCATCTGTGCAATGTTACGTAGCAGATGAGGATTTGTCTGGTTCTTCTTTCCTTCAAGAGCCATATACATGGTTCATTCTCAAGTGATAAAAAATTACAGATCTCGTTAGATTTATACCAGTACGGGGGTCAGGTGAAAAAAAGTACAATACAGGAAAAGGCAAGGTGGATAAATAGGGGATAATTGGGGACACAACACATTCAATGATTAATCAGGTGTAATAGGCCTATTATTTTGAACAGTGTCTTCTGTGTTGGCATTGTTATGTTCAGGTCTTGTTTTTACTCCTATGGTGGGTAGAGTAAATAGTTCCGCAATTTGGGTATTCATGGTAGGTTGTTCTTTTATGTGGATTGCTTCAAGAATTTGTAATCTTCTCACATTTTGGGTATTGTCTATAATACAAGTGTTTTTATTCAGCATTTCTCTTGTTAGGGTGATGTCATGGGCTTGTCTCAAGTGATTCCTAGGGGCACCGGATTGCAGATGACAGGTCAAACGTTCCAGGTTCCTTAAATTTTCTCCCACACTCAGGACACTCGTGAGGCCTCTCATCAGAATGTACTAACAGGTGTTTTCTCAAATTGAAAAAGCTTTTGAATTTTCTCGCACACTCAGGACATTCATGAGGCTTTTTTGAATGTATTAACAGGTGTTGTCTCAAAGTACTAGGGTCCTTAAATTTTTTCCCACACATAGGGCACTCGTGAGGTCTATGATCAGAATGTATTAACAAGTGCACTCTCAAATCTTTCCTTTTCGTGAATTTTTTCTCACACTTGGGACACTTGTTTGGATTATTATCAGAATGTACAAACATGTGCCATGTCAAAGTGCTAAGGTCCTTGAATTTTCTTCGGCAATCGGGACACTTGTGGGGCTTATCACCAATACGAACCATAACCTTAGTTTTCATATCTCCAAGTTGATATGAAAGCTATGTTCCTATTAGTCCAGGAATTGTTTAATATCTTGTGCAGATGATGAGTCACAATAACGTGGCTGAAGAAATTACGACCAAACCATACACTAGAAGATGAGACAACGGTCTCATCGAAACTTAATACAAGTTTCGGTCCGTTGTGAACCGAAGTCGACTGTGATGAGTCGATTATCAAATCAATTGTGATGAGAGCGTTGTTGTTTTAGATTCAGCTACTTACAACAAAAGTTCCAAAGTTGCACGGGCTATGGTGAGTCCGTAGTGGACTTACCTGGCACAGGAGCGGGGCTGTAACTGCGGTGAGAGCGATTGATTGATGAAGATTAAGCCACCCAAAAGGTAGCACAGGCATGAATAGCCTGTAAGTGGTGGCCCTTTTGAGCCATTACCAGTATAAATAGATGATACTGGATATCTGTGGAGGTGGGACAACACCCTGCATGACGGGAGATGTCTCCCTTGTGAATGTATAAGATGAAGATGAAGCCACCCAAAAGGTGGCACGGGCATGAATAGCCGTAAGTGGTGGCCCTTTTGAGCCATTACCAGTATCAATAGTTGATACTGGAGATCTGTGGAGGTGCGACTGCACCTGCGTGACGGGAGATGTCTCCCGTGGTGGGGTGAGAGCGAAGAAACATGAGCCTAAGTAAGGCAAAAGTGAGATGAGGAGCAGGTAAGAGGAGGTGAAAGGTAGGAGCAACAAGAAAAAAGGGGTACGGGTGGGATAGATGTAGGAAAGAGAAAGGCAAAAAGAGTAAGATTATATAAACATAAGAATGAAGGTAACTGCTCTCTTGGGTGGCTTAATCTTTATCAATCAGGTAACTGCAGAAGGCCTATTGGCCAATACGAGGCAGCTGCTATTTATATCTACCCAATCTCACTCATATATGTTTAACCTACGCTTGAAACAATCAAGGGACCCTACTTATATTATAAACATAAAACATAAGAACAAAGGTAACTGCAGAAGGCCTATTGGCTCATTCGAGGCAGCTCCTATTTATAACCACCCAATCCCACTCATATTGCAGGGGGTAATGATGTTGGGCGAGTTAGGAGTGAGGAACTAATACAGAGATTCAGGACAGCCATTGAATTAGGAGCAAGGGAGGAATCCCGATCATATGTGGCATTCTTCCAAGAAAGGGAGTGGGAAATGAATTGATTGATTGATAAAGATTAAGCCACCCAAGAGGTGGCACGGGCATGAATAGCCCGTAAGTGGTACAATTTTTTTTCTCAGTATTCTGAGGTTGCATTTAACCATCAAGCTGTTATCGCGGGGGAGGATACTGCTTCAGTCTTTATGAGGGTCTCCAGCTGCTGGACACCTTTGTTGACCAGGAGAGTAGCTGTGTTGATGGCTTCAGGGTGGCCACTGCATGATTCAGGAACTCTTAAAGCTCTTCTAAGGTCATTGGTTGCTTCACATTCCAGAAGATAGTGAAGTAATGGCTTTTCTGTGACAGTTTGGCAGAAGATGCACTCTCTCTGTCGGGGTTCACCAATCTCCCAGTTGCATCTGTAACCTAGACGTAGTCTATATAACCTAACTGCTATTTCCCTGTGGATTCCTTTTGGGATATTTAACCTTTCTAATTTGGTTGCCTGAAGATACCATGTTGCAGATGGCGAACCTTCAGCTATTCTCTGGTGTAGGTAGGCTTTGTTGAGATGTGAGAGTTTTTTGGTGATGTTTATGTTCTCTAGGCTGGGTTGAATTGTTTTATGTATCACTGGATGACGAGTTGCCAATTTAGCAATTTCATCAGCTTTTTCATTTAATGGGATTCCAATATGGGATGGGATCCAGTTTAAAGTTATGTTGAGTCCTTTGCCTTTAGCGACTGCTCAAAGATACAAAATGGTGGTAATTATTTCCACATTATCTTTCCACTGTTTTTGTCCTAGTATTTGAAGTGCAGCTTTTGAGTCTGTGTGTATGATTGCATTTTGAGTGTTTTGTGCAATCACATATGCGAATGCCTGTTGTATGGCAAACAGCTCAGTTTGGGTTGATACTAGTCCTCCCAGTCTCCAATATGCCTGTACACTGGTCGTGCAAAGAGCAGCGCCAGCACTCTCATATTCTGTGTCCACCGATCCGTCTGTGAAGATGTGGGTGGCTCCTGCTACTGCTATGCTATACATTTGCTCTTCTATTATGCGCCTTAGGATTGTCGGATCATAGGCAGCCTTTTTCATTGGGAGACTTTCTATTACTATTTTGAAAGTAGGCTCTTCCCACGGCGCGGAAGGAGTGTAATTTGGGTGTGGATGATCACCCTCTCTATCAAGAATCATGTTTTTTAAATGTAGTCTGTTTCGGGTTGCAAGAGCAGGAAAAGTCTGTTTCCATTGTTTTGGCCTAGTCCAACCACCAAGGCCTGCCGTACTGGGATTGGATCAGAAGAAATAATTATCTTACTGATAATTGTAGCTGTCCTTTGTGATATTCTTTCTTGTAGAGAGGGCAAACCCGTCTCCAGTCTAAGAGTTTCAAGCCTGGTCCACATGGGGGCTCCCAGTGCAGCTCTCATAGCATTGTTTTGGGCAACTTCAAGCTTTTTCCACTGTTGGTGTGATAGATTTGTGAGTGCAGGTGCGGCATAATCGATCTCTGATCTGACTGCCTGTACATAGTATGTGCGAAGAACTTGCAGATTGGCTCCTCCAGAAAGGGAGGTTAGCGACCTGAGGATTGCCGTCCGGGCCGCAGTTCGCTCTCTCAAGTAAGTGACCTCAGCATTAAAATTCATGTGTCCAGGATGATTCCTAGATACTGATAGGTGTCGACCCATTCTATTGGTTGACCCTGTACTGTGAGTTGGATGTTGGGCTTCGCTATTTTTATGGGCATGGCCTTTGACTTTGAGGGGTTGAGTTTGATCCCAATCTGTTTTGCCTCTTTACTGATGCAGTCTAAGCATTTGGGTGCAAGGCGCGCCGCATTCCTTCCTTTTATGATGACAAAGTCGTCCGCGTAGTTTAGCAGCCTGCAGTGATGTGGGAGTTTCAACCTCATTATTCTTTCCAATAAACAGTTAAAGAGAAGAGGGCTGAGAATACCTCCTTGCGGTGTACCATTTTCATGTCTTTTGTACTCAGAGACTGTGCCATGAAGTTTTATTCTTGCTTCTCTGTTTGAGACAGTTTTTGGTCCAGGAGAGCAGGTTGCCTCTGACCTCTTTGTCAATGAGGCAGCAGAGAATAGCTGGGGCGCTAGCCAGTTCAAAGGCTTTTTCGAGGTCCAGGAATATCAGCATTCCTGGTCTGTCATTCAAGTGGGCTAACAGAGTTGTAATATATTCCACTGTGCCAACCCCTCTTCTATAGGCATACATATCATGGTGCAGTTTAGGCATTTTCCACTCCAGTCTGTTGAGTGCCATTCTGTCAGCCGTCTTGGCTGCACAGCTTTGGAGAGAGATGGGCCTGGGATTAGCTGCATCTTTGGGTTTTGGGATCGGCACTATGTCTGCTCTATTCCAAGCAGAAGGTCTAGTTTGAGAAGTCCAGGCTAAATTAATTAACCTTAGGTATGCAGCGTCTCCCTCTGGGCCGAGGTTTCTAATCATTTTATAGGTTATTTTGTCGGCTCCAGGGGATGTATCCTTGGAGTTTTTCTTAGCCCGATTGAGCTCATCCAGTGTGAAGGGGGCATTAGTGTCAGACTTCTTCACATGCTGTAAGGATTCTGTGCCACCTTTCTTCCTCTAGTCCGGTCTGTACTGCTAATACATCTGGTGGAAGTTGATTGCTGGCTGCTCTCTCTGCAAACCTGGTTGCCAGTACTTCGGCTTCCTGTTTAGGATCCTTGGGGTGTGGAGCTTTAGGTGTTTTATTCCCTTTGGCTCGGTGAATTTGCTGCCACATCTCTCGGAGAGAGGTGTGTTCATTCAGATGTGAACACCATTCCAGCCACTTTTGTTCTTTTATTTGTCTGGTCTCTCGATGCACATGTTCCTTGACCTCACAAAGTAAGATCCTGTTGCGGTCACTTGGCTGCTTTTTGTATAGCTTTCTTGTTCTATTGAGTCTATGGTTTAGTTCTTTGACACGTTCGCAATAGTACCAATGATCTTTATGGTGTCCAGTGGACTGTTTTTTCAGTGGGATTGAGTGGTTGGCTGCACTTTGAATCGCTTTGACAAATTCTTGTTCTGCCTGATTAATGTCTTCGGGAAGATCATAGTTTCTTTGCCACTCTGAAATGAGGTTTTGAAATCGGTCCCAGTTTGCTAAAGCAAAGTTCCAGGCTTCAGATGGAGGCGGAGGTGGGGTGGGTAGGTCTAACTGAAGATCAATTTGGACCCCATAGTGGTCGCTTGTGAGTGTGGGCTCAACTGACCATGTTGCTGCATCTCTTAGGGAGGCTGAAACGAAGGTTAGGTCTAATCTGCCTCCTTGGATGATATTACTTTTAACCCCCATGAAACCGGCGGAGGCAGATTTGTAACCTGGGTACTCTGTGAGCCTTGTTACCAGCCTTCAACTCTATAAGAGGTTAGTTCTGGAATCGGTTGTTTGCCAAATCAATAATCGAGAGATTATTAAATGGCGACTAAGAGCTTGGTCTCTACCGAATAAAATATTAAGCAAAGCAAGTTTTGAGTTTCTTCAGGGAAGGAAACTGGAAGTTGTGGTTGAATTTTAGACAGTAACCTGCAGAGTATAATCATCCCGAAAACTTTACACATGCATGATGGCAATGATTGGTCATAAATTTGAGGAACTTGGTTTAGGTATTGTCCAGCGGTCGGGTAAGAAACACTGCTTCAGACTTAAGTTTAAAAAGACGATTGATTTGGTAGTATAGTTAGTACTATCATGGTATTGTATGTTATGCATAATGAAGTCATTAACGTGAAGTATCGGCGAGAAAATCGGTAAGATCTATGAAGGATTCGAACCTGTTCACTTGGGTTCGAATAGCTAACGCTGTAGACCACTACACTACATGGTCAAAAGCTATGTAACCTGGGATTCCACTGAATCATGTAGAGGTCCTGAGGCTTCCAACAGTCGCTAATGATATCATGATTGTGCACTTGACAAGAAGCGTTAGAGGTAGAACTAGACCATAGAGCCGGTGAGCATTTGGTCAATGTGTGAAACCCTGATTGGGCTTCAGTTGGAAGCCTCAGGATCCAGCCCGTCCTCCAAACAAAGATCCAAAAGTGATTCCATGCACCCGCCAAACCCCCTGTTTATGAATGAAAAGCGGTTTATACACGACTCACAACTGCTGATATTCGAACATATCCGGAACAAGTGTTTCACTGATAAATTTTATTCGAATCACAACTCCATAAAGGCTTCACCCACGTACTACAAATAAAAATAATCGCCAACAGAACCTAAACACCTAACCTAACCTATGCCTATATATGCACAATATGCTAATATATTATAATATTAATTTATACTTGAGAAAATTCCCGTTTTGAATGAACAGCATGTTAAAATTTATGAATGCGTCTGTGGGGTCGACCGCTGGATGTAATGGACTTGAGTCGAGGACGGGTTTCAGGATCCCTAGAGGGTCCTGAGGCTAGACCCCTAGATTCTGTGGAATGCCAGGTTATCTTGCCATGTGGTATAGGGCGTTAGCCTGGGAGTGCACAGTGAGTGGGTTCGAATCCTTCTCATGACTCGGTAAGTCTCTCATTGAATGCCATGCCATCCTCTCCAGGAGAGGCGGCCTTACTATTCACGAGTGCACTTCAAGGGAAGTGCCTTCTTCCAATTTTAAGGGAAGTTAAGTCGGTTGTCATCTGGACCTATTTCACTGCATTCAATATCAGTGTTAAGATTTTTATTGGTACTAGAGATTGTGTATTTCCAGGGGTAGATTTGTTATACTGGCAAGCTCGAGTGAGTGGAAAGCAAGTCCAGAAGTGTCAGGAAGCGTTTGGTTTTGTTCATTTGTGATGAGGATGAAGCCTTGCAAAAACTGTTCCCGGTGTTGGTTCAACACTTGTTCTTTTCGCTCAAAATTTAAAATGTTCTCATTACAGCACGATGCATTTTGACTAACCACAAGACCAAAAGATTATGCAGCGGCTCGTGAAATAGTCCCGTTTTCTGTATGTAGGTCTTCTAGTTAGGTTGGGGCCATTTAGTAAGACAGTTTCTTGACGTTGAGAACGCGGGTGAGAACGGGATGCAATGTTCATGCGTAACATTACCAAATATGTTGAAGGGGATCAGCTCTTGTGTTTATACCGTTCACTAAAGAATGGTCATGCCTAGGCTCAAGGCGCAAGTCATCCCAGGCCGAGGGGCCAGAGATACTTTAGGTATTACATGACCAAAGATCACGTTCACTTCAAACATCTACCACCTACGGGCAACTCATGGCCGTGCCACCTCTTGTGGTGGCATGGCCATGAGTGCCACCACAAGATTGATTGATCTTTAATCAATCAATCGGCAGTCAGAGGACCACCTCTTTCCCTTGCCTAGTGTTTTAGGTCCTGTGGATTTCACGTGACACAGAAAAATGACTTAATTGACAAGGTTCTTATGTGTTAATGGTAGAAAAAGTATGAATTATACTATTCAAAAATAGTATTTGTAACGATGAACAAATTTTCAGGGATAGTGATTATTATCCTTGAAAACATTAGGCATCGAGAAAGTTACGGTATACAAGGATGGCAAAATGATTACTGATCAATTAATGCACAATTGATCCCTTGACAGTATTACCGACGTCCATGACCATTAGCATGTCAGCCACCACTGACAGACGGACATTGTCATATTTAATAAACATTACAATTTATTTTTGATGTCAAACAAGCTTGTATGTCTAGTATTAAAATCGCCCATAACAATAGTGTCGAAGCTGCTGGTGATTTTGGTGATGCTTCCAACATTGTATTGCACCTTGCATAATTAAGTTAGGAACAGCTAGTTGCTGTATCGATATGAAACTGCTGGTCACTTTTGTTGATTTTAAAGTTTACAAATTTGCCAATTTTTAACATTAAGATACTAAGGTTGTTAAATGCTTGAAAAAGTTAAATAACGAGTGTATGGGTTATTGATCCTGCATCATTGTTTGACAATCTGTCCTACTACAAAGAACGTCGCTGTTTTCTCATATGCATTTCAAAAGTCCCAACATTTTCGTACTAGAAAATGGAAGGGACTCACAAAAGTGACGTGATGTACCGTTTTCTGTTTTGGGTCCTTTCATAGGTTAGGAGAGAACACATTATATTGACTTTTTTAACGTTGGGAAACCTTAGGAGAACCGGCTGTGTTTGCAACACTAGCACGAGTCATTAGGTCAGAGCCGCCTACACACGGTTCTCGCATTCCACGTGAGATTACACACACTTTCTCGAAGATAATATTGTTGAAGTAAGCGGAGTAGTGCCCGCAAGGCTCACCAATTAAGCCATTATGTATAATCATTTGTGCTCTATAACGGCAGTTTTTTTCTCAAATATACAATATTATCATTACATAAATTTACAAGGGAAATACTATATGACGTAACTTATATAATTATCAGTAAACAAACGTTTTATATCAGACCATGAGCCTTAAACCCCAAATGTTATAATTGAAATTGAAATAAGTTTATTGAGGTAAAATACACACAAAGGGATGAGGTAGCTCAAGCTATTCTCACCCCATTCAGTACAACGTGTTAATATATACATAGCCACACATCACAAACATATTGCCAAACATTCTGAGAGGTAAACATATACATTTCCTCCTTCACAAGGAGTATGGTATCAGACGTACACACAAATACTTTTATGACCTAGGTATACTGTATAGACAATTTGCAAGAGACATGCAGATAATTCAACAAAATATTACAATCTTGGTGCAAAATTCTTATATCTCTCAAGAATATCATCAATCTTTCCGTTGTGACACATCCAGGCTATTTGTTCAGGAACAGTCCTTATCTCAGTGTTTCTATATACATTAATCAACGGACAATCAAGAACATAATGGGCCAGGGTGTGAGACCTTAACATAACATAGTTTACACCTCGTGTCATTATCATGAACATCTAACCCATATTCCCAGTAATATTTGTACCCAAGCCTGAGCCGCATGTACAGTCACTCCAAGTATTTCTCCTTTTACCATAAGTGAAATGGGTGTTTTGACTCGCATACATGTAGTGTTGCATGGTTTGACTACTCTCATACATTATCTCTCTCCTCTCCACTCCCGCCTGTGCCTGAATATTTCTGATTTTGCTTCTTATTTGTCTCATTGTGAATTCACATTCAATGTCAACTTGTGGTTTTGATGTGGCACGTTTGGCTAAGTCATCCGCCACCTCGTTGAGCACTATTCCAACATGAGATGGAATCCACATGAAAATGTTATAATTGATCCTGCTTCACAAGAACGCCAATATTTTGTCTGAGTAACCCCTTCTGCCTGCCTACCCCCTCCCCCAACAAAATGTAATCAGAAAGTAGCATAATTATTGTATTCCTAATTTTCTTCAATTATGTCAATTTGATACATTAAAACCTCATTAAATCTACTCTAATGCTTGGTCCACATAAAGCTTTGTTGTAAGGTACGGGATTGATAGCCGTACCCTAGAGTATCACTAACACCCGCTCTTACATTCTTATAAATAATGGGAGTGCAAGGGTCTATATAGTAATCACAAAGTCTAACTACATGGGATAGGAAATACTTTGGGTGCAATTTTAAAAAGGGTTTTTATTTAACAAAATACCACATTTCCTCACACTGATTACAACGGAGAGTTCAGTGTACTTGGATCCAACACAGGATTGATAGACAAAGGTGGGGGGGGGAAGGTTCCTTCCCACGAACACACACCTGAGGAGACTACTGGCACAAGGGACCCCACACAACGGTTTAGGCCTCTACAACCTGGGACTTCAGGTCATTACTCTATTCCACTCCTTAGGTCACTACAAATGGCATGGGTTTTAATGCACTACTCTAACCACAATACACAAATGGATGTACAAAGTAAATGTGGATAACCCCATGGGACACAGCTGAGCATATGCACCTGAATTAACACACCACTCTCCCTACACACAGGGTTCTAAAATCCTTATTTCTACAAATTCCTATTTCTAACGCGTACAAAAAAGGGAAGCACCGCTATAAACATCTATAGTACTGCACTTATTGTATTTGTTGCAGACCATCCATGACACTGGTCTTGTTCTTGTTGCCTCTCTCCCAAGTGACCGATAGGGGCTTGCACATATCCCTGCCTGCCTGGTTCCAATAATGTCTCATCCCTATACGTGTCATACAGATTTCCCAATACTTCATTTCTTATAATGTTCGTCTGTTTTTCTAAATTTAACACTGTTGTTTCTCTATATTTTCTTGCATTGAATTGTTTTTTTAATCATTTTATCCCTTTTTGTTTACATTGGTTTTTAGGAGATTACATTTTCCTGTTGAGATGATGCTCTGTGCATCTGAAAGGGGTCAGTTCCAGACCGTTTTTCAACATTTAACGCTATTTCTCCCTACACAAGGATCTTACATAAATCCTCTTTTGGGGGGACAGAAATTTATGTAAATTTGAATTTATGTAAATTTTTCTTAGTACATGGTACATCTAACTCGAAGTTAAAAAAATCCAAGTGGGGCTACTAGCAAGCTAACTGATAACAATAATGTATCCTGTAACTAAAGACACAAGTGGTGAGTGCTCTCCACTTGTTCAACACCGCAGGAGACACTGCAACGAAGCTTCACACCTTCAGGGTCGCTCCCAGAACTGTTCCACTTGACTTGTCAGGACTCGCCAGACCAACGGAGGGGAGTGTGAGGTAGGCAGGCATGCTGTAGACTTGAGGTCTTGAATCGTAGGCGTAAATGTGGCTGCAACTGGTTGAACACATCTGAATCAATCCCTTGCTCCTAACTAATTCAATGGCTGTCCTAAATCTCTGTATTAGTTCCTCACTCCTAACTCGCCCAACATCATTAACCCCTGCACTAATACAAATAATGGGTTTGTTCCCATTTCCCGTCATAATATCATTCATGTTTTCAACAATATCACCAATTCCAGCTCCCGGATAGCAAACCCTTAATCTTTTCCCCCTATCTCTGGCACAAAACGTTCTGTCTAAATACCTCACCTGGGAATCTCCCACAACCAACATTCGCTTCGGTACCGCCTTAACTTTCTGAGCAGCCTGAGGCTCCTGCGCTCCGCCGTTCCTCGCTGATTTCCTCGCTGCTGGCGCACTACAGCACTCGTCCTCCAACACGGCAAATTAATTTGCCGTCCTTAGGGCGTCTGTAGGCGGCCTTGTCAAGGTCTTCATAAGACCCCTGTCTTTCACTACTGTCCATGATGAGGTCTCGTCAACACTGGTCTCCTCCTTCGTTTCCTCTCGAAGTCTCAGCCGTCGTACCTCCTCCCTCAGGGAATCCATCTCTGCTCTCAGAGCTCCAACCAAACTCGCCAAATCATTTACTAATCCTTCCATTATTGCAATAATAATGTTAATCCAGAGCTCCAGCTAACACAACATAAGAACATAAGAACAAAGGCAACTGCAGAAGGCCTATTGGCCCATACGAGGCAGCTCCTATTTATAACCACCCAATCCCACTCATATACATGTCCAACCCGCGCTTGAAACAATCGAGGGACACCACCTCCACCACGTTACGCGGCAATTGGTACCACAAATAAACAACCCTGTTACTGAACCAGTATTTACCCAAGTCTTTCCTAAATCTAAACTTATCCAATTTATACCCATTCTTTCGTGTTCTGTCTTGTGTTGATATTTTTAATACCCTATTAATATCCCCTTTATGTTCATTCATCCACTTGTAAACCTCTATCATGTCACCCCTAACTCTTCGCCTTTCCAGTGAATGCAACTTAAGCTTTGTTAATCTTTCTTCATATGAAAGATTTCTAATTTGGGGAATTAACTTAGTCATCCTACGTTGGACACGTTCAAGTGAATTTATATCCATTCTCTAATACGGCGACCAAAACTGAACTGCACAATCTAAATGGGGTCGAACCAGAGCAAGATATAGCTTAAGAACCACACCAGGAGTCTTGTTACTAACGCTTCGATTAATAAATCCCAGTGTCCTATTCGCCTTATTACGAACATTCATGCATTGATCCTTTTGTTTTAAATTCTTACTAATCATAACTCCCAGATCCCTTTCGCAATCCGACTTAGCAATCTCAACACCATCTAGTTCGTATCTTGTAACTCTATCATCATTACCTAGCCTCAGAACTTTACATTTGTCAGCATTAAACTGCATTTGCCAATCCTTTGACCATTTCAAAACCCTATCTAGATCAACTTGAAGTGATAGTGAGTCCTCCTCCGAATTAATTTTCATATCATCGGCAAATTTGCAAATGTTGCTACTCAAACCTGAATCTAAATCATTGATATATATTAACGTGGATTAGGGCATGGCTATTCCAAAGGAAACAGAGTAAAGGTGACTTTAATTTTAGCGGAATAAACTGGTTGAACAAACAGGGAATAGTGAAGCAGAAGATTTTCTAGAATTAATTGACGATTGCTTTCTTACGCAACACATTAAGGAACCAACACGGGAAAATAATATTTTAGATTTAGTGTTAACTAACAGGAAACGCAAATTAATGACATCGAAATAGGGAGTGAGCTAGGGAGCAGTGATCACAAAGAAATCAGATTTAGCATAGAATGGAATAGACCAGTAGGAGAAAATTCTGTTAAAGTGCCAGATTTTCGAAAAGCTGATTTTAATAGCCTAAGAAATTTTTTGGGTCAAATTGATTGGAAAGGCTTGGGTATGGGGTGTGGGCCGGTCTTGGAGCGAGACATGAACCCAGCGATAGGTGACTTAAATGGGGATTTCGATGTGGATTCAATATATAACTTATTTAAGAATATTCTAAACAAAGCACAGGAACGTAGTATACCATACAAATTGAATAGATCGTATACTAATGACCCAAAGTGGATAACAAAGAATTTGAAGAACCTTATAGGTAAAAAGAGAGCTTGGTACAAAAGGATTAAAAATGGGGAGGTCACTTTAGAACAGGAATTCGTACAACTGGTTAGAAATGTTAAAAAGAGATAAGGAAAGCAAAAAGAAACTATGAAGTTCGCATAGCAGGGCAAGCAAAGACAAATCCTAAAGGGTTTTTTCAGTTATATCGTACTAAGACTAGGGAAAGGATAGGTCCATTAAAAACTGAGACAGGTCAAATAACAGATAGTGATGAAGAGATGAGTAGTATTTTTAATAAATATTTTGTATCTGTATTTACTAAAGAGGAACTTAACATATGCCTTCAGCCGAACAAGTCTATGTGGGTGGGGACGAGGACAGGTTGACGAGTTTAGCAGTTAGCAGGGAGGATGTTCTTAAACAAATAGTAAAACACAAACCAAACAAATCCCCAGGGCCGGATGAAGTGTTTGCTAGGGTGCTTAAAGAATGCAAAGAGGAGCTTTGTGACCCACTGTCAACCATATTTAATAAATCAATAGAGTCAGGCAGAGTGCCAGAGTTTTGGAAAGTTGCTAATGTGATACCAGTTTTTAAGAAAGGAGATAGAT
>NW_025560738.1:0-23700 GCF_020424385.1 Procambarus clarkii
TATATATATATATATATATATATATATATATATATATATATGTCCCCGTGTATATACATATGCACGGGGACAGGAAGCTGTAGGCTTATTGAGGTTCTTCTAGTCTAGCGGAACTATACTCACCACTTCCCCAGGAAGCAACCCACAACAGTTGGTAAACTCCCGGGTACCTATTAACTGCTAGGTGAACAGAGACATCAGGTGAAAATCACTTATGTCCTACCGCGGGAAGTGAACTCGGGACCATTGGGTTGTAACCTGACTGATTACGTTGACTGCTGCGCCATACACATACATGTATACATGTATACATAAATATGTATATTTATGTCCCACGGGAATATACCAGCCAGTATAACATACAACCCTGGAATACTTTCTATGGGGATATTCCAAGTAGTATAACATACATATTCAGTATACTTCTAAAGAGGATATATCGACCAGTAAACATACAGCCCCAATTCGTATGGTGACATACCAGGTATGACGTATAGCCCCAGTAGACTTTCTACCAGGATATACCAGCCAGTATAACATTCAGCCCAAGCATACCTCCCCCCACAGAGATATACTAGCAAAACAATATACAGCCCCGTTATACTTCCCATCGGTATATACAGCCGATATAACGGGGGATATATCCACGTGTAACTATAGGAATATCCAAGCACTTCAGATACTTCCTCCACGCCCTCGCGCACGCACTCACCGCAAGCACTGTGTTCACGCACTCACTGCAAGCACTGTGTCCACGCACTCACCGCAAGCACTGTGTCCACGCACTCACTGCAAGCACTGTGTCCACGCACTCACCGCAAGCACTGTGTCCACGCACTCACTGCAAGCACTGTGTCCACGCACTCACCACAAGTACTGTGTCCACGCACTCACTGCAAGTACTGTGACCACGCACTCACCACAAGCACTGTGTCCACGCACTCACCACAAACACTGTGTCCACGCACTCACCACAAGTACTGTGACCACGCACTCACCACAAGTACTGTGTCCACGCACTCACCGCAAGCACTGTGTCCACGCACTCACCACAAGTACTGTGTCCACGCACTCACCACAAGTACTGTGACCACGCACTCACCACAAGCACTGTGTCCACGCACTCACCACATGCACTGTGCCCACGCACTCACCACAAGCACTGTGTCCACGCACTCACCACAAGTACTGTGACCACGCACTCACCACAAGCACTGTGTCCACGCACTCACCACAAGCACTGTGTCCACGCACTCACCACAAGTACTGTGTCCACGCACTCACCACAAGTACTGTGTCCACGCACTCACCACAAGCACTGTGTTCACGCACTCACCGCAAGCACTGTGTCCACGCACTCACCACAAGCACTGTGTCCACGCACTCACCGCAAGCACTGTGTTCACGCACTCACTGCAAGCACTGTGACCACGCACTCACTGCAAGCACTGTGTCCACGCACTCACCGCAAGCACTGTGCCCACGCACTCACCACAAGTACTGTGACCACGCACTCACCACAAGCACTGTGTCCACGCACTCACCACAAGCACTGTGTCCACGCACTCACCACAAGTACTGTGTCCACGCACTCACCACAAGTACTGTGTCCACGCACTCACTGCAAGCACTGTGTCCACGCACTCACCACAAGCACTGTGTCCACGCACTCACCACAAGCACTGTGTCCACGCACTCACCACAAGCACTGTGTCCACGCACTCACCACAAGTACTGTGACCACGCACTCACCACAAGTACTGTGTCCACGCACTCACTGCAAGCACTGTGTCCACGCACTCACCGCAAGCACTGTGCCCACGCACTCACCACAAGTACTGTGACCACGCACTCACCACAAGCACTGTCTCCACGCACTCCCCACAAGCACTGTGCCCACGCACTCACGTGAGACAGGCCGGAGATGGTTGGGCTTGATCTATCTCCTCCTCCCTCTCCCCCATTTTCCCCTGCACCACTAACCACCACTCAACCCCCCCCCCCTCTTTGAACCATTAACCATTAACCCCCCCCCCCCCCAACCATTGCCCCCCACTCAGGGGGGAGGCGCCCCAGTGCGGGTGGTCCACCTTCAGGGCTACAAGGTAATGAGTTAAAAAATGGCGTCTCACGGCGCTACGCAAATTGTGTCTTAACTATTTTTTTTATTTGTTTGTAATGGTTTGCGTTGTTTGTGGTGGCTTTTTTAGTGTTTCCTGGTTGTCTGTTTGTGTTTGTGATTCCTTGTTTGTTTTTTGCTTCGTGTGTGTTTGTTTGTTTTGGCTGTGTGCCAAGTGTTTCTTGTGTTGTTTTATTTCTCAAGTTTTCGCAACACCGAGGACACATATATCTGTGTTGACATGATGTGTCTCCAGAAACACTAGTATAACTTGTCTCCAGAAACACATGTATAACTTGTCTCCAGAAACACTAGTATAACTTGTCTCCAGAAACACATGTATAACTTGTCTCCAGAAACACTAGTATAACTTGTCTCCAGAAACACATGTATAACTTGTCTCCAGAAACACTAGTATAACTTGTCTCCAGAAACACTAGTATAACTTGTCTTCAGAAACACTAGTATAACTTGTCTCCAGAAACACTAGTATAACTTGTCTCCAGAAACACTAGTATAACTTGTCTCCAGAAACACTAGTATAACTTGTCTTCAGAAACACTAGTATAACTTGTCTCCAGAAACACTAGTATAACTTGTCTCCAGAAACACAAGTATAACTTGTCTCCAGAAACACTAGTATAACTTGTCTCCAGAAACACTAGTATAACTTGTCTCCAGAAACACAAGTATAACTTGTCTCCAGAAACACAAGTATAACTTGTCTCCAGAAACACTAGTATAACTTGTCTCCAGAAACACTAGTATAACTTGTCTCCAGAAACACAAGTATAACTTGTCTCCAGAAACACAAGTATAACTTGTCTCCAGAAACACTAGTATAACTTGTCTTCAGAAACACAAGTATAACTTGTCTCCAGAAACACATGTATAACTTGTCTCCAGAAACACATGTATAACTTGTCTTCAGAAACACTAGTATAACTTGTTTCCAGAAACACTAGTATAACTTGTCTCCAGAAACACATGTATAACTTGTCTCCAGAAACACTAGTATAACTTGTCTCCAGAAACACTAGTATAACTTGTCTCCAGAAACACTAGTATAACTTGTCTCCAGAAACACTAGTATAACTTGTCTCCAGAAACACTAGTATAACTTGTCTCCAGAAACACTAGTATAACTTGTCTCCAGAAACATTTCTAGTTCAAGTAGTTGACAGATAATTTCCTCAGCTGTTACCTTCTTCTTCTTGTTTATCTTCCTTCTTGTTTACCTTCTACTTTCCTTCTGTTGTGCTACAGAGCGGCTCTTGTAGTGTGTTTGCTTTGGATGCAATATAGTTTTCACAGTAATTGATCTGATGCTCTTCGTATTTACGTGTTCGTTCTTGGCTGTGTTCTCTCTCTCTCTCTCTCTCTCTCTCTCTCTCTCTCTCTCTCTCTCTCTCTCTCTCTCTCTCTCTCTCTCTCTCTCTCTCTCTCTCCTCTCTCTCTCTCTCTCTCTACTCTCTCTCTCTCTCTCTCTCTCTCTCTCTTCTCCTTTCTCTTTCTTCCTATCTGCTTTTCCACATCAGTCTGCTTATATTTTTGCTTCTTGGTATTATTTAAATATAGATTATTACAATTCCTCAAACTTTTATCTCTTAATTTTGGGATGCATCTCTTCTCGGGCTTGGGGTAGTTTGTATGTGTGTGTGTGTGTGTGTGTGTGTGTGTGTGTGTGTGTGTGTGTGTGTGTGTGTGTGTGTGTGTGTGTGTGTGCGTGTGTGTGTGTGTGTGTGAGTACTCACCTAATTGTGCTTGAGGTTCGACTCTTTGCTCCCGCCTGCTCCAACATAGAGTATGGACGCCATGTTGGAGCCACATACTCCAGGATTAATCTTATTATGTGGTATATATAAGGTTCGAAATTATTCCCCACACAAATTTCTAAAGGGGGTTCTGATGTTAGCCAGCCTTGCACACGCCGCTGATATTCTCATGATGTGGGCTTCAGGAGACATATATATCAGAAACAGGATAGGCCCAAGAACTGAACCCTCTGGGGGACTCCACTCGTGACACCCTTGCCTCTCTGAGACCTCACCTCTCACAGTGACTCGCTATCTTCCGTTGCTTAGGTACTCCCTTATCCTTAGGTACTCCCTTATCCTTAGGTACTCCCTTATCCTTAGGTACTCCTTATTAGTCTCCTATGCGTTGCTATGACTACATCTCAGCACTACATGACTACATCAAGGCATGTACTCAGGCAACTAGATGATGCTGCCACCTGCTGCGTCATCTCATTTAGGCAACAAATAAATTAGCCGTGATTTGAATGCAATTTGCATAATAAACCTTTTTTTTGACAATACGGACAAAGTATATGTTGAAGATTTGCAGCTGTGACGGAGAAGAACGAGGTAATTATGTGGGATATTCTTTATACTCGAGTATATAATAACTTTTTTAAATGGACAGATTCCTTCTTCTTAACCCTCTTCCTTATCTCACTTTCTTCCTCCTACGGCTTATTCTTGTTATTCTTGAGCTACAATTTCGTCTGTTTTCCTGATTGGTTTAGTTGTTTTGGAGTCACTGCTGTCGAGAATAACTATTGGATTCTATATGACTAATAATAACGAATCATAACGAATAGGAATAATAAACTCCTGACTCCTTCAGTCAAGAGATATTGTTCATCCTACGAACCACTAGGATCCGTCAGCAGCTCCTGGTGCCAGGATCCGTCAGCAGCTCCTGGTGCCAGGATCCGTCAGCAGCTCCTGGTGCCAGGATCCGTCAGCAGCTCCTGGTGCCAGGATCCGTCAGCAGCTCCTGGTGCCAGGATCCGTCAGCAGCTCCTGGTGCCAGGATCTGTCAGCAGCTCCAGGTGCCAGGATCCGTCAGCAGCTCCTGGTGCCAGGATCCGTCAGCAGCTCCTGGTGCCAGGATCCGTCAGCAGCTCCTGGTGCCAGGATCCGTCAGCAGCTCCTGGTGCCAGGATCCGTCAGCAGCTCCTGGTGCCAGGATCCGTCAGCAGCTCCTGGTGCCAGGATCCGTCAGCAGCTCCTGGTGCCAGGATCCGTCAGCAGCTCTGGTGCCAGGATCCGTCAGCAGCTCCTGGTGCCAGGATCTGTCAGCAGCTCCTGGTGCCAGGATCCGTCAGCAGCTCCTGGTGCCAGGATCTGTCAGCAGCTCCTGGTGCCAGGATCTGTCAGCAGCTCCTGGTGCCAGGATCCGTCAGCAGCTCCTGGTGCCAGGATCTGTCAGCAGCTCCTGGTGCCAGGATCCGTCAGCAGCTCCTGGTGCCAGGATCTGTCAGCAGCTCCTGGTGCTAGTAGTCAGAGACGCCATGATCCGAGTCAGTAGTGAACATGTTCCAATCGATGGATTTATTATTATTATTAACATCTTTATTGACAAAATTAATTACAATTTTTCCAATCGATGGAGTCATAATTAACTTGTGTGGACATTTTAAAGTAATGTTCTTCACTCCGAGGGTCATAAGTTGGTGTTTTAAATCACACGAGTCTTATTAGTTGCTTAAGATTGCTGTGTATTGTATGGTGCGAGGCACTTCGCTACTCAAAGGTGGTCATTTAGGCCACGAGGAGGTCTCTGAACGAGACCATTAGGGTAAGTCGAGTCAATACCAACCAAGAAAGGCGTAAAATATTGATATATTTTCCCGGAACGAGTCAGTTTGAGATTATTGCGTCACAAACACAACCTGTTCCTCTACAGTAATACATCCGTATGTCGACCTCAATATCCCCAACACAAAACCTTTCTTTATATTTGTTTACTATATATTTGTGTCCCCAACAGACACAATATGATCATACATCATATAACGGCTTGCAAAATTTTGGTTTATTTTGTGGTTAGGTTATCTTGAGGTTATCTTGAGATGATTTCGGGGCTTTAGTGTCCCCGCGGCCCGATCCTCGACCAGGCCTCCACCCCCAGGAAGCAGCCTGTGACAGCTGACTAACACCCAGGTACCTATTTTACTGCTAGGTAACAGGGGCATAGGGTGAAAGAAACTCTGCCCATTGTTTCTCGCCGGCGCCCGGGATCGAACCCGGGACCACAATCTCACAAGTCCAGCGTGCTGTCCTCTCGGCCGACCGGCTCCCTTAGGTTAGGTTAGGTTAGGTTAGGTTAGGTTAGGTTAGGTTAGGTTAGGTTCGGGTAATTTGGTATACCATTTTTGTTTATTACAAACGAGTTGTTAAAAGATTCACGAGACGCTAAGTTAATCGCAAGTCCGTGTTGGTGATGACAGAGTTCTGGAGCAGTAGTCAAGAGCCGCCACAGTCAGGAGTCTGAGTGTCTCTCCCTGGCAGCCCCCTGGCGCCCCTGAACCAGTCCTCACACTCAGGGAGTCTGAATCTCGCTCTTCAGTTGAAGGGAGCAAAATGTATGTTTGATTTCCACTCCTGTACACCTGTTCAGTTCGGCCAGAATTGCAGCCATTTGTGTCAGTTGTGAAGGATAGAGCCGGTGACTGCCGGCCGTGGTCGGGGCCCCAGCAAGGCCCCGCCAGCGACAGAAATGATGCAAAACTTCGTGTCGAAAATAAAAATTGCCATCCCTCCTGGCGATGACAAGAGCGGCTGTGACACATGGCACTTCGAGGGGAAGAGGGAGGAAATGGCAAGGAAGAGGAGGAGAGGGGGAAGGAAAAGTGGGTGACAGGGAGCGACCAGACAGGGGGGACGACCAGACAGGGGGGACGACCAGACAGGGCGACGACAAATGCGTGACAGTGAAACAAATTCACTATTTACAAAAAAAACTGCACCATTAGCGGAGTACTTCTTGAGGTTATCTTGAGAGGATTTCGGGGCTTAGCGTCGCCGCGGCCCGGTCCTCGACCAGACCTCCTTTTTGTTACACCCCCCCCCCCCCCCAGGAAGCAGCCCGTAGCAGCTGTCTAACTCCCTGGTACCTATTGACTGCTAGGTAACAGGGGCATCAGGGTGAAAGAAACATTTTGCCCATTTGTCTCCGCCTCCACCGGGGATCGAACCCGGAACCTCAGTACTACGAATCCGAAGCGCTGTCCACCCAGCTGTCAGTACTTGGCGCTAGTCCCGGCTTCGCTGTGGAGATAGATCAAGCCCAACCGTTTCCGGCCTGTCTCACGCTTTAATACAAATATTTACCAATAAACATATCAATATAAATATATATGAATTATATCTTATATCTTTATAGTCATTGTGCCCCGAAGTATTAAACAAGCTGAAATCCCTTTCAGTGAGGTTAAGTACCCTAGCGTGCGGCTTACCTCTGAACGGGTGTCTGCGCGGATTATTACTGGGGGTTTAAGTAGGCCTACTCCTCACCTGGGATTAGTTATAGGATGGCAGATTATGCGGAAAATATTTAACAACCGTATACCTTAAATAACAACTATTGTAGCTGCTCATTCGTGAAGATGTTTGTAAACACTAAAATTCCCAAAATGGTTACCTAGAAACAAATAATAGTCATTAAGATAATTAATTACAATTTTAAACCAACGACATGTTGTTTTAGATTCAGCTACTTGGAATAAAACTTTCTAAGTAACACGGGCTATGGTGAGCCCGTAGTGGACTTACCTGGCACAGGAGCGGAGCTGTAACTTAAACCAACGACAGTAGTAGATACGTGTCATATTTGACTGAACACACACAGGCTGTGAAGATCCCGCAGCGTCTGGTATCGAGTCTACTCTATATAACAACTTTAGAGCTATTCACTATTAAAACTAAAATTAATTCAGACATTGAACTTATCCTTTTAAGAAATCTTCGTCCCGAAGCTGCTTCTTCAAACATTCCACAAAAGACTAAAAATAATTGCATCTTCACAAATTTGTTTCAAAAGAGCAAAAGCCAGGCTTAAAATTAACCCATTTTCTATGCTATTCATCACCAAAGGGGGCGCTCATGCAAAATATTCCGAATTAATAGGTTTATTTCCTAGCGCTCCCACGAATTTCATTAAAAACACACAGCTGCTTCATATTGATTACTGTTTCAAAAGCCTCGGGTTATATTCATCCTCGCATCTGCCCGCTCCAGAACAGAAACAAAATGAAAACTTCTGGGAAAATGTTTGACTTAAGTGGTACCTTCGCGCCCGTTTTCATTGTCAAGCTGAAGTATATGGGAAGATTTGTGACACACTATGTTAAAATCAATATTATATATGCAAACTATAGTACCCCGTCTCCTACCTCCCACGGTAAGTTTAGGAAATCATTTTTTTGTTATAATCTCGGGGCACTATAGTGATTGGTTGAAAAATTTGGTTTAGTTTAGTCATTTATAATGCACCCCATACCCATCACGTCGGGGGGTGGAGAACATTCAACCCGTTCTCACACTAGGCTGTCTAAAGCAGCGGCCGTCCTCCCCAGATGCATTCATAAATTTTAACATACTGTATATTAAAATTTGGTTTGTTCTCATATATAAATTAATATTCTTATACATTAAAATTCTATGTATAGTCAGGTGTAGGTTAGGCTAGGTGTTTAGGTTCTGTTGGCGATTATTTGTATTTGTAGTACGTGGGTGAAGCATTTACAGCGTTGAGGTTCGAACAAAAGTCGTCAGTGAAGCACTTGTTCCGGAAGTGTTCGAATGTCATCAGTTGTGAGTCGTGTGTAAACCGCTTTTCATTCATAAAAAGGGGATTTGGCGGGTGCATGGAATGGACTTTGGGTCTTTGTTTATGAGGACGAGCTGAGTTCAGGAACCGAACCTCACAATTCAGCTCGTCCTCATAAACAAAGGTCACAGTCCATTCCATGCACCCGCCCAGCCCGTCCTCTAGACAAAGACCTAAAAGTGATTCCATGCACCCGCCAAACCCCCTGGTGTTTATGAATGAAAGACGGTTTACACCCGACTCATAACTGTTGACGTTCGAACATTTCCGGAACAAGTGCTTCACTGACGACTTCTGTTCGAACCTCAACGCTGTAAATGCTTCACCCACGTACTACAAATACAAATAATCGCCAACAGAACCTAAACACCTAACCTAACCTATGCCTATATATGCACAATATGCCAATATATATTATAATGTTAATTTATATTTTAGAAAGTTCCCATTTTGAATGAATATGTTAAAATTGATGAATGCGTCTGTGGGGTTGACCACTGAATGGAATCGACTTGTTCTGGGGACGGGTTCGACAGTTCATTTATCTAAGCAAGTAACAACCTTGGGAAACTTGTTACAATTTTTTTAATAAACACCTGTATATATATATATATATATATATATATATATATATATATATATATATATATATATATATATATATATATATATATATATATATATATATATAAATATATATATATAAAGAATTGGTCCATATACAAGACAGTTTATATTTGCTATAAGTCAGTTACACAGTTACTAATTGTGCTCTGAACCCACCCAACTGAACGGCAGCTGGTACAGTCATGGGCTCTGTAACTCGCTCTCCTGAACAACACGTCGCATTTTGACGTATAATTTCAAAAAGCCCCAAAATTGATGTACTAAAAACGGCAGCAGCTCGCGAAATTGACGTGATGTCCCGTTTTCTGTTCGTGTGTTCTCGGGTAAGTTAGACTCAGGCAATTTAGTACAACAGTTTAGAGACGTTGGAATCGTTCAGGAGAACGAGCCAATTCATTACCTATAGTGAGCATAAACTATGGATACTTGGCTACGATTCTGGTAGAGTTCATCATTATGAATGAAGTACCTATACATATATTTCTTGAGTTATCCCTGAATTACGCGATGTTTTCGCATTCTATTACATACTAAATTAGAGTATGGGAATGAGTCTGAAGAGAAGGAAGGACTGAAAGTGAGTTCACATTTTATGATTACAGAGTAAAGGATTATTGGATGAGTCTGGGGTGAGGATTTCCGAGAACGAGAGGTGGAAGAGAAGGTCGGGGAAGATACTGGTGGTGATAGTGTCTTCAGGGGGAAGGTTATGAAGATGGAAGGTGATGGTGATAGTGACGGAGGGTGTTATAATGACGAGGTGAACTCGTTTAAATAAGAGAGCTGACGATGGAGGCGGGTAGTGAGCCTTATAGACAAGTTCTCTGGTGAGGGTTTATGACTGTGGCCGGCCCCTGGTGTGTGTAGCCCCTGGTGTGTGGAGCCCCTGGTGTGTGGAGCCCCTGGTGTGTGGAGCCCTGGTGTGTGTAACCCCTGGTGTGTGGAGCCCCTGGTGTGTGTAACCCCTGGTGTGTGGAGCCCCTGGTGTGTGGAGCCCCTGGTATGTGTAACCCCTGGTGTGTGTAACCCCTGGTGTGTGGAGCCCCTGGTGTGTGTAACCCCTGGTGTGGAGCCCCTGGTGTGTGTAACCACTGGTGTGTGGAGCCCCTGGTGTGTGTGGAGCCCCTGGTGTGTGGAGCCCCTGGTGTGTGTAACCCCTGGTGTGTGGAGCCCCTGGTGTGTGTAACCCCTGGTGTGTGGAGCCCCTGGTGTGTGTAACCCCTGGTGTGTGGAGCCCCTGGTGTGTGTAACCCCTGGTGTGTGGAGCCCCTGGTGTGTGGAGCCCCTGGTGTGTGTAACCCCTGGTGTGTGGAGCCCCTGGTGTGTGGAGCCCCTGGTGTGTGTAACCCCTGGTGTGTGTAACCCCTGGTGTGTGTAACCCCTAGTGTGTGGAGCCCCTGGTGTGTGGAGCCCCTGGTGTGTGAAGCCCCTGGTGTGTGGAGCCCCTGGTGTGTGTAACCCCTGGTGTGTGTAACCCCTGGTGTGTGGAGCCCCTGGTGTGTGGAGCCTCTGGTGTGTGGAGCCCCTGGTGTGTGTAACCCCTGGTGTGTGGAGCCCCTGGTGTGTGTAACCCCTGGTGTGTGTAACCCCTGGTGTGTGGAGCCCCTGGTGTGTGGAGCCCCTTGTGTGTGGAGCCCCTGGTGTGTGTAGCCCCTGGTGTGTGGAGCCCCTGGTGTGTGTAGCCCCTGGTGTGTGGAGCCCCTGGTGTGTGGAGCCCCTGGTGTGTGGAGCCCCTGGTGTGTGGAGCCCCTGGTGTGTGGAGCCCCTGGTGTGTGGAGCCCCTGGTGTGTGGAGCCCCTGGTGTGTGGAGCCCCTGGTGTGTGTAGCCCCTGGTGTGTGGAGCCCCTGGTGTGTGGAGCCCCTGGTGTGTGTAACCCCTGGTGTGTGGAGCCCCTGGTGTGTGTAACCCCTGGTGTGTGGAGCCCCTGGTGTGTGTAACCCCTGGTGTGTGGAGCCCCTGGTGTGTGTAACCCTTGGTGTGTGGAGCCCCTGGTGTGTGGAGCCCCTGGTGTGTGTAGCCCCTGGTGTGTGGAGCCCCTGGTGTGTGTAGCCCCTGGTGTGTGGAGCCCCTGGTGTGAGGAGCCCCTGGTGTGTGGAGCCCCTGGTGTGTGGAGCCCCTGGTGTGTGGAGCCCCTGGTGTGTGGAGCCCCTGGTGTGTGGAGCCCCTGGTGTGTGTGGAGCCCCTGGTGTGTGTAGCCCCTGGTGTGTGGAGCCCCTGGTGTGTGGAGCCCCTGGTGTGTGTAGCCCCTGGTGTGTGGAGCCTCTGGTGTGTGTAGCCCCTGGTGTGTGGAGCCCCTGGTGTGTGGAGCCCCTGGTGTGTGTAGCCCCTGGTGTGTGGAGCCCCTGGTGTGTGGTACAGTGACACAAACACAGGTCCACACCAGGACTTGTGTGTTACTGTACCACACACCAGGACCTGTGGTTGTGTTACTGTACCACACACCAGGACCTGGTTGTGTTACTGTACCACACACCAGGACCTGTGTTTGTGCTACTGTACCACACACCAGGACCTGTGGTTGTGTTACTGTACCACACACCAGGACCTGTGTTTGTGCTACTGTACCACACACCAGGACCTGTGGTTGTGTTACTGTACCACACACAAGGACCTGTGCTTGTGTTACTGTACCACACACCAGGACCTGTGGTTGTGTTGCTGTACCACACACCAGGACCTGTGGTTGTGTTGCTGTACCACACACCAGGACTTGTGGTTGTGTTACTGTACCACACACCAGGACCTGTGGTTGTGTTGCTGTACTACACACCAGGACCTGTGGTTGTGTTGCTGTACCACACACCAGGACCTGTGGTTGTGTTGCTGTACCACACACCAGGACTTGTGGTTGTGTTACTGTACCACACACCAGGACCTGTGGTTGTGTTACTGTACCACACACCAGGACCTGTGGTTGTGTTGCTGTACCACACACCAGGACCTGTGGTTGTGTTGCTGTACCACACACCAGGACTTGTGGTTGTGTTACTGTACCACACACCAGGACCTGTGGTTGTGTTACTGTACCACACACCAGGACCTGTGGTTGTGTTACTGTACCACACACCAGGACCTGTGGTTGTGTTACTGTACCACACACCAGGACCTGTGGTTGTGTTACTGTACCACACACCAGGACCTGTGTGTTACTGTACCACACACCAGGACCTGTGGTTGTGTTACTGTACCACACACCAGGACCTGTGTTTGTGTTACTGTACCACACACCAGGACCTGTGGTTGTGTTACTGTACCACACACCAGGACCTGTGTGTTACTGTACCACACACCAGGACCTGTGTTTGTGTTACTGTACCACACACCAGGACCTGTGGTTGTGTTACTGTACCACACACCAGGACCTGTGGTTGTGTTATTGTACCACACACCAGGACCTGTGGTTGTGTTACTGTACCACACACCAGGACCTGTGTTTGTGTTACTGTACCACACACCAGGACCTGTGGTTGTGTTACTGTACCACACACCAGGACCTGTGTTTGTGTTACTGTACCACACACCAGGACCTGTGTTTGTGTTACTGTACCACACACCAGGACCTGTGGTTGTGTTACTGTACCACACACCAGGACCTGTGTTTGTGTTACTGTACCACACACCAGGACCTGTGGTTGTGTTACTGTACCACACACCAGGACCTGTGTGTTACTGTACCACACACCAGGACCTGTGGTTGTGTTACTGTACCACACACCAGGACCTGTGTTTGTGTTACTGTACCACACACCAGGACCTGTGGTTGTGTTACTGTACCACACACCAGGACTTGTGGTTGTGTTACTGTACCACACACCAGGACCTGTGTTTGTGTTACTGTACCACACACCAGGACCTGTGTTTGTGTTACTATACCACACACCAGGACCTGTGTTTGTGTTACTGTACCACACACCAGGACCTGTGTTTGTGTTACTGTACCACACACCAGGACCTGTGTTTGTGTGGTTGTAGAACACACATGACCCTATGTTTGTATAGTTGTACCTCACTTCTGGACCAGTGGTTACGTGATTGTACCATACACAACTGAACCCTTGTTTGCATGGTTGTACCCTATGCTTGAACATGTGCTTCTATCTGTGTACTCACCTAGTTGTATTCACCTAGTTCTGCTTGCGGGGGTTGAGCTCTGCTCTTTCGGCCCGCCTCTCAACTGTCAGTCACTAACTACTAAATTGTTACTAACTTATTTTTATTTCACACACACACACACCCAGGAAGCAGCCCGTAACAGCTGTCTAACTCCTAGGTACCTATTTACTGCTAGGTAACAGGGGCATCAGGGTGAAAGAAACTCTGCCCATTTGTCTCTGCCGGTGCTCGGAATCGAACCCGGGTCACAGCATTACGAGTCCCGCGTGCTGTCCACTCAGCTACCAGACCCCTGTATGTGTGTGTACCTCTAACTGTATCTGTGTATGTATCTCTGACACCAGTAACTGTTCTTACACCTGTAATTGTTCTTTCACCATTACCTGTTCTTACACCTAAGCCTGTTCAGTGTAATATGGAGAAAGAGCCTGGATACAGGGAAGATACCAGCAGCCCTTAAATCAGCAGATATATCTTCTCTGCACAAGGGCGGTAGTAAAGCTTTGGCCAAAAATTATAGACCAGTTGCTCTAACAATCCATATAATAAAAGTTTTTGACAGAGTGATTAGGAAACAAATTTCCAGTTGTATGTAGTATAAGAAACTTCACAACCCCGGACAACATGGATTTAGAGCGGGAAGATCCTGTCTGTCATATCGCTATGCAATACATATACCGAAACGCTATGCGTGCTAGTGGCTTTATATAATTGTAATCTCAACTTAAACTCTATGTTCTCTCTTAACCCCCCATGTACCTTCTTGTATATATATAAATAAATAAATAAATAACAGGCCGGGCTTGGGGAGTAGAAGAACTCCCAGAAGAACCCCGTCAAGCAGGTATCAAGCAGTTACTTAACTATTATGGTAATATTACAGAAGCCTTAGAAGAACAAAATGCAGATGTTGTATACACAAACTTTATAAGAGGCATTCGACATATGTGACCATGGAGTGATAGCACATAAAATTAGATCAATAGGAATAACGGGTAAAGTGGATCGTTGGATTTTCACCTTTCTGTTAAATAGAATGCACAGAGTGACGGTCAATCAAATAAGATCAAGCCCAAGTGCAGTAAAAAGCTCTGTGCCCCAGGGCACAGTCCTTGCACCGCTGTTATTTCTCATTCTTATCTCGGATATTGACAAAAATATTAGTCACAGCTTCGTGTCATCTTTTGAAGATGTCACAAAAATCAGAATGAAAATTACGTAAGGAAATGCAGAATAGATCCAGTGAGGAGTAGAGCTGCCATTGACACAATCGGAGAACACTGTCTGAACACCAGAGGTCCACAGCTGTTCAACACCCTCCCAGCAAGCATTATAAATATTGCTGGGACAAAGATGGATGTAGTCAAGAGGTTCTTACAAGCACTTAGACAAGTTCTTGCAAGAAGTGCCGGACTAACCAGGCTGTAGTGGATATGTGAGCCTGCGGGCTGCTCCAAGCAACAGCCTGTTGGACCAAATTATCACAAGTCGAGAGCCTGGCCTCGGGCCGGGCTCGGGGAGTAGAAGAACTCCCAAAACTCTCTCCTGGTATCACCTGTCAGTATACATCACCTGTCAGTATACATCACCTGTCAGTATGTACCATATGTCTGTACCCGTATCTACATAAATAGATTTTTTCCTGTCTCAAACTGCCTTTTAGAACTATCTATAAGTCTATTAAATGTTAATCCCAGTCTAAAATAGATACGTTTCATACACTTACGCGAGATTCCAAACACCTTGACAGACAGACGGGATCCCATACACCCTGACAGACAGACGGGATCCCATACACCCTGACAGACAGACGGGATCCCATACACCCTGACAGACAGACGGGATCCCATACACCCTGACAGACAGACGGGATCCCATACACCCAGACATAGAATCTCATCAAAGATTCCATATCAAAATGTCATCGTCAGATTGAATGGAACAGACATGGATGGTTCCATTCACTCTGACAGACAGACACAGACACAGACAGACAGACTGATGCCTCCCGTCAAGCTAGCAATGTGACAGTCGTCTCCAAAATCCCGGACCGTGAAATTAGTGAAAATAACAAACATTATCTTTCAATTTACCCGAGTTTTGGACCGCCTTTCATACGGCCAGAAAATAATTAGTTGATTTACGGTCTGAAACTGCACTTAATTAAAGGCCACAGGTTTCACTGTTGTTCTCTGCAGTGTTGTCATTTTCCTGGAGTTTTTCCTCGTAGCGTTGTCATTTTCTTGGTGGATTTTAGCAATGTTGTCATTTTCTTCTTTTTTTTTTTTTAGCCTTGGTTGTCTTTGCTTTCCTTCTTCGCTGCAGCTATAGATCTGACAGCAACAAGACGGACTCTATATTCAGTCCAGTGAACGTGCATGCCACTATGTGCTACGGTTCTCGTGCAAGGAATCTAATAATACGAGTCAATCAATGGACGAGCTAAACATCAACACACACACACACACACACACACACACACACACACACACACACACATACACACACACACACACACACACACACACACACACACACACACACACACACACACACACACACACACACACACACACACACACACACGGTCGATATTTGAATTTTTTAAGGGGTTTAACAGCAGCAAGCTTCATTCACAAAACGACTCTGACTCCGGTTTAAGCACTCACATGCTTCATTCATACCCGCTCGTAAACAACAACAATAGCGTAGGCTTTAAACGCGCGCATTTTCTTCATTCATAAAAAAAACGCGTCATTAACTAAACAGCGTAGCAGAGAAGAATCAATGGACTAGCGAAACGAAAACCTACAACCACTCCAGCCAGGCTTATGGGTTATAGAGCTCTCAGATTTCATTGAATAAAGCCTCCACAAACACTAATATGAGCCATGGGTGCGTCGAGGAATTCAAGAAGTGTATATACACCGTCGTGAGATTACGAGTGGCGACGTCGCATACTACACACTCGCCACCCTATTCATCAAGATCTTGCGTAAACACACACACACACACACACACACACACACACACACACACACACACACACACACACACACATACACACACACACACACACACACACACACACACACACACACACACACACACACACACACACACACACACACACACACACACACACACACACACACACACACACACACACACACACACACACACACACACACACACACACACACACACACACACACACACACACACACACACACACACACACACACACACACACACACACACACACACACACACACACACACACACACACACACACACACACACACACACACACACACACACACACACATACACACACACACACACACACACACACACACACACACACACACACACACACACACACACACACACACACACACACACACACACACACACACACACATACACACACACACACACACACACACACACACACACACACACACACACACACACACACACACACACACACACACACACACACACACACACATACACACACACACACACACACACCTCACGTTAAGGAATTAATGAATTATACAATCGTAAACAATGGTAAACAATACTGGCAATGGAGGTTTGTGGCTTTGTCTTCTTGATTGCTAAATTTGTGTGTATTCACCTAGTTGTATTCTCCTAGTTGTGCTTGCGGGGGGGGGTTGAACTCTGCTCTTTCGGCCCGCCTCTCAACTGTCAATCAATCAACTGTTACTAACTACTAATTTTTTTCAAACACACACATCCCCAGGAAGCAGCCCGTAACAGCTTTCTAACTCCCAGGTACCTATTTACTGCTAGGTAACAGGAGCATCAGGTTAAAAGAAACTCTACCCATTTGTCTCTGCCGGCGCCGGGAAACGAATCTGAGCCAGAGGATTATGAGTTCTCGCGCGCTGTCCACTCAGCTACCAGACCCCCCTTATGTGTGTGTATGTGTGTGTGTGTTCACCTATATTTTCCTGCAGGATCGAGCCTGCAGGATCGAGCCTGCAGATCGAGCCTCTTGGAGCCTGCTTTTTGAGCCACCGGTTGTCTAATGTAATGACTCCTGACCTTTTCCCTGTCATACCCAATTATAAAGTTATGAATGTGGTGAGTATCTACAACCTGCTCCTTTAGATCATTCCATTTACTAACTACTCTAAGGCTAGAAAAAAACTTTCGAACATCTCTATGACACATCTGAGTCTCAGGCGGTCAACCACTTGGGCTGGACGGTAGAGCGATGGTCTCGCTTCATGCAGGTCGGCGTTCAATCCCCGACCGTCCATGTGGTTGGGCACCATTCCTCCCCCCCCCCTTCCCTTCCCCTAGAAACGTCCTCTACACTAAGGAAACAAACATAGGAATGTGCCTCAATGTCAACAGTGACTGCCCAGACAGGTACAAGAGGAGTGTTGTCAACGCTTACGTCGACCGGGCTCTCAGCCACAGTTCAGGGTGGAAGCAAGTCGATGAAGAACTCTGTAGGGTAAGGCAGGTCCTAGTCAACAATGGCTTCTCTAACGGTTTTGTTGAAGACATCATAAAAAGAAAGGCTAAACGCCATGCAACCTCTGAAGAGTCAACCAACACAACACTTGTACCCCCAATTAGACTATTTAACAGGAACTTCTTTTCGACGGCTCATAAAACGGAGGAAAGTGTCCTGGAAGATATTATTGATAGGAACGTTATCCCTACAGACAAAATCGATAAATACAGCGATAGCAGGAGACTCGACATCAGCGAGGCACTACACATCAAAAAGTCAACACCAGCAATCAACAGCCAATTAATGCACAACTATATTCTACCCACTTCAAGACCCCGAACCAACATAGAAGCAGCAAGAGGAAGTATGGGCCAATAGGCCTTCTGCAGTTACTTCCATTCTTATGTTTTCATACCCAATTTATACCCATTGTTTCGTGTTCTGGCATATGCTCTGTCACCTCACCCAAAACTTTTGTGCCATATCACCTCACCCAAAACGAGTATAAGTATAATGTATTTTATGTGTAAACTAAGTCTTTGAAAATGTAATAAGCATTACGAAACGCGTTCAGGCGTCAGACCAGAAATAAAGAATGAATTTTGGAGAGTTAATTTATCAATTACCCTCGACAGTGAAGAAGAACGTAAGAAATATTGAGAAGATTCGTGTTAGAATTATTAATCTTACCCTTTCGGTCATATTCAACAACATATGTTTACAAGAAAGACTGCTACCAAAATATACTAATATATATTGTAGGTATATATATATATATATATATATATATATATATATATATATATATATATATATATATATATATATATATATATATATATGTCGTACCTAGTAGCCAGAACGCACTTCTCAGCCTATTATGCAAGGCCCGATTTGCCTAATAAGCCAAGTTTTCATGAATTAATATATTTTCTCAATTTTTTTCTTATGAAATGATAAAGCTACGCATTTCATTATGTATGAGGTCAATTTTTTTATTGGAGTTAAAATTAACGTAGATATATGACCGAACCTAACCAACCCTACCTTACCTAACCTAACCTATCTTTATAGGTTAGGTTGGGTAGCCGAAAAAGTTAGGTTAGGTTAGGTTAGGTTAGGTAGGTTAGGTAGTCGAAAAAACATTAATTCATGAAAACTTGGCTTATTAGGCAAATCGGGCCTTGCATAGTAGGCTGAGAAGTGCGTTTTGGCTACTAGGTACGACATATATATATATATATATATATATATATATATATGTAAGGTAAGGCACCTTAGCACTTAACCACAAAATTATTCAACTTGCTTAATTTTTTTTTGGTTTTTGTTTTACTTTCTCCGGGTAATATAAACTCGCTTCACAATTATCGGAAATTCTTGCATGGTTTCCGTCGTGAATGTGTAGGCTGAGGCGGCAGCCCCGCGGCATGATAACTATTCCTCAGACTGGTTAGTGAGATTGCTGAAGGCTTTTGTCTTTGTGTGTGTGTGCATATTTACTATTTGCCCCTGAATGATCGAGTTGCTAGCTCTTGGACCCCGCCTCTCTAACTAGCCGGTTGTCTATTGTTCTGACTCCCGACCAGTTTGTTCCTATTATATCTTCTACAGATATTTTTATCTAGCACACACACACACACACACACACACACACACACACACACACACACACACACACACACACACACACACACACACACACACACACACACAATGAGCCACGGAGATATTAAAAAGAACTTTTTTAGTGTCAAATTGGTTGACAAATGGAATGCATTAGGCAGTGATGTGGAGGAGGCTGACTCCATACACAGTTTCAAGTGTAGATATGATAGAGCCCAATAGGCTCAGGAACCTATACACATGTTGATTGACGGTTGAGAGGCGGGACCAAAGAGCCAGAGCTCAACCCTCGCAAGCACAATTAGGTGAGTACACACACACACACATATTCCCAGGGTGCATCAGGTGAAAGAAACTGCTCCATTTGTTTCTACCTCGATCGGGAATCGAACCCGAACACTGTCGACTTCGAGGACCTGCGAATGTTCTAATGTGCGTGCGTGTGTGTGTGTGTGTGTGTGTGTGTGTGTGTGTGTACTTACCTAATTGCAGTGTGTGAGTGCGTGCGTGTGTGCGTGTGTGTGTGTGTAAAACGGGTTCATTGAGAGTGAATATGTTGGAACTTAATTACTGATCCCCGCGATAACGCGGATACATTAGAGTCTCCTGAATTCATTAACAAAATTGCTACAATTTACGAGGTCGTTTTTGTCCGGGTGTCAGATACTCCCTGACGCCCCCTGGCTGCTGCCCGGGGCTTCCACTAACAACCTGATAAGCACAAAAATGAATACTTTATCGCCATCACTATTCATGGTGCTTAATGTATTTATTGCTCCACTATTTTCATAGATGAAATTATTTATATTAAACTGTGGTGAGGTAGATTTGTATCAGCAATTCTATGATGCCATGTCCGCGCGATGAAAGGTATATATTTTACTTCACGGCTATATTGGTATATCCCCACATTGGTTATTGATTGGTATACCAAAATATATACAATCAATAACCAGTTATTTTCGAAACATGAAGGTTAGGATATAAACAATTGTCAGCCCCTGACACGTGGAGATAATGTTTGTTTACATATGACGTCACAAGATGGCGGCTCGCGCCAAAAAGATTTCTCCGATGGCGCGCAATCTCGTCCTCGTAGCGTATAGGTGTGTGTGGCGGAGTGCCTGGCAGTGTGTGTGTGTGGCGGAGTGCCTGGCAGTGTGTGTGTGTGTGTGCAAAGATAAGTGTGGGAGAGTTTTGTCATAGTATGAGCGCTAAGTGGGCCTCGTTAGGTGTAAACTACAGCATGGGGGGGGGGAGGGGGGTTCATTTTCACTTAATGTCTCGTCCACCACTTGGACACGAACCTGTTCATTATAATGCTTTTAATCCCCGGGGCGCCTACTTGCTCACGCTATCATACTCCCGATTTCCTGTTTCTTTTGCCAGGCTGTACTCTCACTCGCTCTCACTTGCTCTTACTCGCTCTCACTTGCTCTCACTCTCTCTCACTTGCTCTCACTTGCTCTCACTCTCTCTCACTTGCTCTTACTCTCTCTCACTTGCTCTCACTTGCTCTCACTAGCTCTCACTCCCTGTTACTTGCTCTTACTTGCTCTTACTTGCTCTCACTTGCTCTCACTCGCTCTCACTCACTCTTGCTCTCTTGCTATTTATTTCTCTCGCTCTCACTTGCTCCATCACTACCAACATCACCACCACTACCACTATCCTCACCAAAACCATCAACACAACCACCACTTCCACCATCAACTTCAACCCCACCACCCCCACCACCACATTCACCACCACCACCATCACCACCATCACCACCACCATCACCACAACCACCACTTCCACCATAAACTTCACCACCATTATCGCCACCACTACCACCACCACCACCACCTCCACCACAACCTCCACCACCACCACCTCCACCACCACCATCACCACAACCACCACCACCACTACCACCATCACCACCACCACTATCACCACCATCACCACCCCAAAACAAATATCGAGAACGCAAAAAACATGGGAATTAAGAACAGTAGAAACTTAAAACGCATTAATTTTCAATATCAACCACAAGCTATACAGAAATGTACGAGAACACTGTCCAAAAGGAACACCAACCAGGAACACTGTCCAAAAGGAACACCAACCAGGAACACTGTCCAAAAGGAACACCAACCAGGAACACTGTCCAAATGGAACACCAACCAGGAACACTGTCCAAAAGGAACACCAACCAGGAACACTGTCCAAAAGGAACACCAACCAGGAACACTGTCCAAAAGGAACACCAACCAGGAACACTGTCCAAAAGGAACACCAACCAGGAACACTGTCCAAAAGGAACAGACAGACCAACCAAACATCAAGGCTAGACAGATGTGTACAGGAGACTGACAGACCTATGAACAATTGAACAAGAAGAGAAGCTAGTATATTGGACAGCAAATAGACCAACCAGCAGATAGATCAAGTAGACCTGAAGACGGTCACATGTGTAGAACCAGACAGGCAAACATTCACAAATTAGACAGGACAGGAGAGTGCCAGGCAGGCTGCCTCGACAGCCATTAGACCGTGGCACTCGTCTGTGACTTCTTGATTAACATTGCGACAAGCTCCTCCTCCACCACAGTGCCGGCCGCTCCCAGGAAGAGGAGGTCGCACTCGCAATGGCCTGGGAATAGAGGGAGGAAGCAGACGAAAATAGGAAATTAGGCTTTTGAAGATGGTTAGAATGTGTCGGCGAGGTGGAGATTGTGAGCCATTCTTAATGTCAACGACAAGGTAGAAGGGGGGGAAGGGAAGGAGTATTATACACGCGCACACACACACACACACACGCAAGCACACACACGCACACGCACACACTTACACACCAGCAATCTTTCTCTCTCTGGAGTTAGGTTTACGTCCAGTTGATTATTTCTGATGCGTGCAGAGTCCGGGGCGAAGGGCGCTAAACACGGGGATTTGCCGTAATTCGAAGCCCGTAATCCCGTGGTGCGTCTGGCATTGGGGCTTGGCTAAGTAACGCTGGCCCCTCGTATATCTGTGTTCCTGTTAGCAGCGGTGGTGGTTTGTATTGTGGCGGGGGTCTCGTACCCCCAGTGTGCCGGCACGCGAGCCTCCGCCCCCCGACCCCCCCTCTTCCTCACCATCTTGTCGGTCCGTGCGTGTGTCTACTTATCTAGTTGTGCTTGCGGGGGTTGAGCTCTGGCTTTACCCTGATGCGACTATTCATCTAGCAGTAAATAGGTAACTGGGAGTTAGGCAGCTGCTACGGGCTGCTTCCTGGGTGTGTGTGTGTGTGTGTGTGTGTGTGTGTGTGTGTGTGTGTTAGAAATATATTCAGTAGATACAATAGAGGAAAAATAAACTGGTTAGAAAGGCGGGGTCCAAGAGCTAAAATCTCGATTCCACAGACACAAATAATAAACACACACACTGCGTGACAGGCACCGCGGAAGGTGTAATATGTTAGCGGACTGTGAAGCCTCATTAGAGGAGTCCAAACATGGCCCTGCTCAAACCTGGCTCGTACTGCTGACTTATCCACACTACACTCCAACCACCCCCACCACCACTACAAACAATTTACGTTCTCCTTTGATGATACTTGCTGCTGACGAACGACCCGGAATTATATCCCGTCTTATTGATATTGTGCGGGGTCGGGGCGGCGCGAGGCTTCGTGACCCCCCACAGGACGGCCGGCCGGCTTGGGTTCCTATCTCGGTCTGATATGTTGTTCGTCTTTATCATTTTTTCCTGTAGCCTGAAATACTATCCTGGCAAGTTTATGTAATATTTTTCGTAAATCTATCATCTAGTAAGTTCCTCTGTGATTGATACTTCCGTCTTTTTTTTAATAATTATCTCTAATTCATTTATTTAGGGAATCCTTGGATTCTTTAATGAATCCAAGGATGAGTTGTATTTTGAAGCATTGGATTATAAAACAGCTGACATCAACAGAAGCATTCATAGTTTTTTTTTAAGGATAATTTTTTTTATTTTTATGAGTGATGGGTTTACATCCCTTTTCCTTTGAGGAGGAAGGGGCTGGAGGACACGTATTGTACTCTCCATTTCCTGCTTCATTTTTTCCTTCCCTTCACCCAACCTCCACAG
>NW_025560739.1:0-10000 GCF_020424385.1 Procambarus clarkii
CACGGTTCACTTGTCTTACATCTGCTCAGGATCGCGCTCTGCTCGAAGAATGATTCACACACACTGCCGATATTCGAAGCGCAAGAATCTAAATGCTTCAAAACACCCGGACGTCCACATAAACAAAGGCCAAAGTTCATTCCATGCACCCGCCAAACCCCCTGTTTATGAATGAAAAACGGTTTACACACGACTCATAACTGATAACGTTCGAACACTTCCGGAACACGTGCTTCACTGACGAATTTTCTTCGAACCACAACGCTGTATATGCTTCACCCACGTACTACAAATACAAATAATTGCCAATAGAACCTAAACACCTAATCTAACCAGTGACTAAATATGCACAGTATGCTAATATATAAAAATATTTATTAATATTTGAAAAAATTCCTATTTTGAGCTAACAGCATGTTAATATTGATGAATGCGTCTCTGGGGTTGACCGCTGGATGGAATGGACTTCTTCTGAGGACGGGATGCAAAACACTGCAAACACAACAAATCGCCAACATAATCAAAACACCTAATCTAGCCTACGTCGAATAATGCAAACAATAAAAATATACATTAATATTAATTTATTTTCGAAGATAATAATGATTTTAGATATACGGGGCCCTATAATTGTCGAATAAATCTCTGGGATGGTCCACGGCATGGAGGAGGATAGCATAAGAATGGTTCCATACAATACATCCCTCTCAATATCCTAACCAATCCATTAAAACTATCCAGTCCACCTAACCAGTCATTCTAAAGTCTTGCAGGCGATGAGTCACAATAACGTGGCTGAAGAATGTTGACCAGACAACACACTAGAAGGTGAAGGGACGACGACGTTTCGGTCCGTCCTGGATCATTCTCAAGTCGATGGTGTCAAGACAATCGACTTGAGAATGGTCCAGGACGGACCGAAACGTCGCCGTCCCTTCACCTTCTAGTGTGTGGTCTGGTCAACTAGAGATATATATCCTACTATTTTTGTGCAATCAAAACGTGGAATCTTGATATAGTTAAGTTGATGGCTCTAGTTAATTCTAACGTAACAATGTTGATTTTAAATTATTCAAAGAACGCGTTCCATACACCCCCCCCTTTATTGACTTCCCATACCCACCAAAGGGGTATCCACACCCTGAAATGGGTACGGATACCCTCCCTGGAAACATAAACCGAAACTGTCTCTATTTTCCGCTTGTTACAACTTGTAATAAAGTTGTTATATCTTGGCTTAACGTGTTTATGACGTATTAGAACGTTGTTACAACTTGCTATATTGGTTGTTATAACTGGTTAGGAGGCGTTAAAATTTGTTCGAACGTTGTACCTACGTCGTAGTTTCGGTGTGTGTTTGGCGGGGTAGCCTAGTTTAAGAACCTCTGATCTAGACCAACAGACTGTCAACAAAGTCAGGAGACACACCTGCGGGCCGCTCCAAGCAACAGCCTGGTGGACCAAACTCTCACAAGTCAAGCCTGGCCTCGGGCCGGGCTTGGGGAGTAGAAGAACTCCCAGAACCCCATCAACCAGGTATCAACCAGGTACCCGCCAAACACACACCGAAACTACGACGTTGGTACAACGTTCGAACAAGTTTTAACACTTCCTAACCAGTTATAACAACCAATATAGCAAGTTGTAACAACGTTCTAATACGTCATAAACACGTTAAGCCAAGATATAACAACTTTATTACAAGTTGTAACAAGCGGAAAATAGAGACAGTTTCGGTTTGTGTTTCCAGGGATATCAACCAGGTACTCACAGCACGTGGATGAGGTCGCGGGCCCTGTACCCGGGCAGTCGTCTGTTGTCGAGTCGGAGAGGAGGTCACCACCAGGCCCTCCTGCCTCTGTGACCCCACTACCGGTCACGCTTCCAGGTCCTCCTCCTCCTCCTCCTCCTCCAGGTCCTAGATGGTGTTGAGACCTGGCGCCTGGTTGACTCCATGTCCGCTGCGGCCTCCCGAGCCCCGTGCTCTGCTCCTTCCAGGTTTGTAGCCACATGTTTTTACAGTCACTTGGATCCAGAGGGTTGTCCGTGGTGGTGATGTGACGGAGATTGTCTCTGGAAGGTAGAAAAGAGGGGGGAATGATTTCACCAAAAGGAAACATTCTTAAATTTATTCTATTTCAATTAAGGGTATGAGGAATCACGCACGCACACACACACACACACACACAACACACACACACACACACACACACACACACACAACACACACACACACACACACAAACACACACTGAGTGCAAAAAATGAGCCACAGAGATATAAGAGATATAAGAAAGAACTTTTTTAGTGTCAGAGCGGTTGACAAATGGAATGCATTAGGAAGTGATGTGGTGGAGGCTGACTCCATACACAGTTTCAAGTGTAGATATGATAGAGCCCATTAGGCTCAGGAACCTGTACACCTGTTGATTGACAGTTGAGAGGCGGGACCAAAGAGCCGGAGCTCAACCCCCGCAAGCACAACTAGGTGAGTACAACTAGGAGAGTACACACACACACACAAACATATTCAGTGGAGACAGACTCTATACACAGTAACAAATGTAGATATGATAGAGCCGACTAGGCTCAGGAACCTGTACACCAGTTGATTGACAGTTGAGAGGCGGGACCAAAGAACCAAAGCTCAACCCCCGCTACCACCTAGGTGAGTACAAGAACAACAACTAGGTGAGTACACCCACCCACCAGGCTAGAGTCTCCCTTACTTTATTAGGCATTAGTGGACCCTCAGCCTTATTGACAGGAAGCTAATGAGTTTGAAGAAGCTACTTATGTACTCACCTGCACCCGCCCAGTGGGTACAGGCGGCTTCTGTACCGATTCCGTGTGTAGCCTATCACGCACTGTGTGTATAATTAGCTAAGTGTAGTTACAGGATGAGAGTTACGCTGGTGGCGTCCCGTCTTCCCAGTACTCTTTGTCGTATAATGTTTTGCAGGGCGGTAGTGGTTACTAACGGGTGGCTAAAGATTTCTAAGCTTATTATCAATTATTGTAACATAGTTGTGTATTCACCTACTTGTGTTTGCGGGGGTTGAGCTTTGCTCTTTCGGCCGGCCTCTCAACTGTCAATCAACTGTTTACTAACTACTGCTACTTTTTTTTCCACACCACACACACACACCCCAGGAAGCAGCCCGTGACAGCTGACTAACTCACAGGTACCTATTTACTGCTAGGTAACAGGGGCATTCAGGGTAAAAGAAACTTTGCCCATTTGTTTCTGCCTGGTGCGGGAATCGAACCCGCGCCACAGAATTGCAAGTCCTGTGCGCTATCCACCAGGCTACCAGGCCCCTGAGTGTGTAAGTGTGAGTGTGTGTGTGTGAGTGTGTGTGTGTGTGTGTGTGTGTGTGTGTGTGTGTGTGTGTGTGTGTGTGTGTGTGTGTGTGTGTGTGTGTGTGTGTGTGTGTGTGTTTGTGTGTTTACTATTGTTTGACATAAAAAATATATTACATATTATATCTATACCATATGCTATATATCTTTAGTTTTTACTTCAAGCACACATGAGCAACCAGTGACCAAAAACAAAAGAAAAGCTTTAATACCACCGAAGAAAGACTCGATAACAGGATCACCAGCAAACACTCCTTCCAGTGCGTGGGAGGAGTGTTTTCCCACTGCAAGTGCTTGACCAAATTACTTATAGCTCACTATCGGGTCAGTGACACCGCATGTATCCTGTCGGGGGGGGGGGTAACAGCTGAGCATCGAAGGTAAATAAAGGGATTCGGAACACCCTCGAAATAGCCGATGCCATCTCCCAGGATTCAACGTGAAGGGGGATCGAAGACTCCGTCTGGATGCCGGTAATGGAGGGATTCTGGGTCTTATGTTAGTTGTTGAATATAAATGTTCTTTCTGTCTCCTGCTGCCATCTTGTGGAACGCGGATATAATAGATTTTTGGGAGGAGCGTAAATCGGATTATTGCTAAGGAATGTGGTTTTAATTTCTCTGTAATCTTATTCAAGCATTTTTTTTGTATTATTTCTGAGCATTATTTTGTCGAAGAATATCACACACACACACACACACACACACACACACAAACACACACACACACACACAAATAATGTTAATAAATGCCATGTTATGGAATGTGGAATAGGAGAACATAGACCCCACACAACCTATATATAATGTGAGAAATCTTTAAAGAATTCTGATAAAGAAAGAGATCTAGGGGTGGTTCTAGATAGAAAACTATCACCTGAGGACCACGTAAAAAATATTGTGCGAGGAGCCTATGCCACGCTTTCTAACTTCAGAATTGCTTGAAATACATGGATGGAGATATACTACAGAAATTGTTCACGACTTTTGTTAGGCCAAAGCTAGAATATGCAGCGGTTGTGTGGTGCCCATATCTCAAGAAGCACATCAACAAACTGGAAAAGGTGCAAAGACATGCTACTAAGTGGCTCCCGGAACTGAAGGGCTAGAGCTACTAGGAGAGGTTAGAGGCATTAAATATGCCAAAACTAGAAGACAGAAGAAAAAGAGGTGACATGATCACTACATACAAAATAGTAACAGGAATTGATAAAATCGATAGGGAAGATTTCCTGACACCTGGAACTTTAAGAACAAGAGGTCATAGATATAAACTAGTTAAACACAGATGCCGAAGAAATATAAGAAAATTGACTTTCGCAAACAGAGTGGTAGACGGTTGGAACAAGTTAGGTGAGAAGGTGGTGGAGGTCAAGACCGTCAGTAGTTTCAAAGCGTTATATGACAAAGAGTGCTGGGAAGACGGGACACCACGAGCGTAGCTCTCATCCTGCAACTACACTTAGGTAATTACACATATACACACACATACAAACACACATACAAACAAATATTCACGCATATTCAAATATACACAAACACAGAGACAACAAAATACTATTCTATGTTAAAATGACTTACTCGATCACAAATATTTTTATTTGAAAATTTATTTTAACTTTTTTTAACTTAGATTTTTTAGTTTATGTCCAAAATCACAATTTATTTTCTGTTAACTTTTTACGCACATCTTTTCAGAGTAGTGATAGGCAACTTCTGTATATATGTACGACTAATATTCTCAAAGTCACACACACATACACACACACACACACTCTCACACACACACACAACACACACACACACACACACACACACACACACACACACACACACACACACACACTCTCTCACACACACACACACACACACTCGGGACCAAAGAGCCAGAGCTCAACCCCCGCAAACACAACTAGGTGAGTACACACACACACACACACACACACACACACACACACACACACACACACACACACACACACAGCTACACAAGGGGCACCGGTGGCTGTGTGGATAGCACGCTGGACACGTAATCCTGTGGCCCTGGTTCGATTCCCGGCGCTGGCGAGACACAATGGCCAGAGTTTCTTTCATACTGATACCCCTGTTACCTAGCAGTAAATAGGTACCTGAGAGTTAGGAGTTCGACAGCTGTTACGGGCTGCTTCCTATGTGTGTGTGTGTGTGTGTGTATGTGGGAAAAAAAAGTTAGTAGTTAGTAACAGTTGATTGATTGACAGTAGAGAGGCGGGCCGAAAGAGCAGAGCTCAACCCCCGCAAGCACAACTAGGTGAACACAACTAGGTGAACACAAGGCCAAGGACCTCCACAGGTTACTGATGAGGGGATAATTATTAACGCTGGCCATTAGTGCCAAGACCATCCTGGGAAAGAAAAAAGCCATTACAAGCGTGAGAGCATTAATCATACCTGAGCCTCTACCGTCCTGGGACTAAACGTTGTTATATATATCCCCCTTTAAACAAATGTTTAGGACCTCCCTTCGAAAATTTATATATAATATATATATATATATATATATATATATATATATATATATATATATATAGGGAGTACCACCTCTAGCTGGAAGAAGGGGGACCCATAGCCTCGGAGGAAACCACTCATAACGCATTAGAGGGAATGTTTAGATCCCCTCCCAATACAGTTTCTGTGTGCTTTTCTCCTACCACCCCCTTCCTTGAATATTTTTTTGTGCTTTATTATGCATTTGATGGTTACAAGATATACATGGGTTGATACAAAAAAAAAATATATATATATATATATATATATTAGGAAGAATACATTAGGAAGTAATGTGGTGGAGGCTGACTCCATACACAGTTTCAAGTGTAGATATCATAGAGCCCAATAGGCTCAGGAACCTGTACACCTGTTTGATTGACGGTTGAGAGGCGGGACCAAACAGCCAGAGCTCAACCCCCGCAAGCACAATTAGGTGAGAACACACACATACACCCCCCCCCCCCACACACACACACACACACACACACACACACACACACGCACACACACACCTGTAGCGAAGGAACTTTGTGTTACAACACTATCATGGTTTGAAGGATGGCAAGTCATGCCTCACAGGATTAATTGAATTCTACGATCGAGCAACAAGAATCAGACAAGAAAGAGAGGGGTGGGCAGATTGCATGTTTTTGGATTGCCAGAAAGCCTTTGACACAGTACCACACCAGAGACTAGTGCGAAAGCTGGAGGTGCAGGCAGGAGTGAAAGGGAAGGTACTCCATTGGATAAGGGAGTACCTAAGTAACAGAAGGCAGCGAGTCACTGTGCGGGGTGAGGTATCAGATTGGCGAGACGTCACCAGTGGTGTCCCGTAGGGGTCAGTCCTTGGACCCATACTGTTTCTTAAATATGTAAATAATCGTCCAGATGGTATAGAATCATTCCTCTCATTGTTTGCTGATGATGCAAAAATTATGAGGAGGATTAAGACGGAGGACTACAGTATGAGACTTCAAGACGACCTAGACAGACTGCATGAATGGTCCAACAAAGGCTACTAAACTTCAACCCGAGTAAATGTAAGGTAATGAAACTAGGCAGTAGAAACAGGAGGCATACACAGGATATAGAATGGGAGATGAAGTCCTTCATGAAACGGACAGAGAGGAGGATCTAGAAGTTGATATCACACCAACCCTGTCTACTGAAGCCAACATTAAAAGAATAACATCGGCGGCGTATGCGAGGCTCGATAACATCAGAACTGCCTTCTGGAACCTGTGTAAGGAATCATTCAAAACCTTGTACACAGCATATGTAAGACCAATCCTGGAGTATGCGGCCCCAGCATGGAGCCCGTACCTTGTCAAGCATAAGGCGAAGCTGGAAAAAGTTCAGAGGTATGTCACTAGGCTAGTCCCAGAACTAAGAGGCATGAGTTACGAGGAAAGGCTGCGTGAGATGCACCTCACGACACTGGAAGACAGAAGAGTAAGAGAAGACATGATCACTACCTACAAAATTCACAGAAGAATTGACAGGATAGATAAAGATAAACTTTTTAACAAGGGTGGACACAGGTGGAAACTAAGTACCCAAATGAGCCACGCGGACGTTAGAAAGAACTTTTTCAGTGTCAGAGTAGTTAACAGGTGGAATGTCTTAGGCAGTGATGTGGTGGAGGCTGACTCCATACATGTAGATATGATAGAGCCCAGTTTCAATAGATTAGATGATAGATATTTTCAAATGTAGATATGATAGAGCCCAGTAGACTCAGGAATATGTACACCAGTTAATAGTCGGTTGAGAGGCGGGACCAAAGAGCCAGACACACACACACACACACACACACACACACACACACACACACACACACACACACACACACACACACACACACACACACACACACACGCTTTACCTGCTAGTAAACAAGGGCTTTACTAATGAGCGACTGTTCCAAGACCCACCAAACCTGCTCTCCCAGAACAATGATGGAGAACGTAGTTGTGACTGTTGTTGAAACTGTTGTTATTATTGCTGCTGCTGCTGCTGCTGCTGTGTACAGCTGCCCGTGATGTTGTGACCGCTGGCTTCTCTTACTGGCTGCTGTAGCTGTTTTTCTTTCTGCTGTTTTCACATTGTCCCAGCTGCTGCTCCTGTTGTCGCTTGGGGTCAATTGAGCGCCCAAGTTGTTTGTTGTGATTTTTCACTGTTGTTCTTGTTTGTCTCTGTTTCTTTGTTGTTTGTGTTAAGAGTTTTGATTCGCTGCTAACTTGCTGGTGTTAAGAAAATAGGCCCAAACGCCAGAGCGGGAGGTGGTAGATTGATCTTGTCTGGGGAGGTGGTAGACTGATCTTGTCTGGGGAGGTGGTAGACTGATCTTGTCTGGGGAGGTGGTAGACTGATCTTGTCTGGGGAGGTGGTAGATTAATCTTGTCTGGGGAGGTGGTAGACTGATCTTGTCTGGGGGAGGTGGTAGACTGATCTTGTCTGGGGGAGGTGGTAGACTGATCTTGTCTGGGGGAGGTGGTAGACTGATCTTGTCTGGGGGAGGTGGTAGACTAATCTTGTCTGGGGAAGTGGTAGACTGATCTTGTCTGGGGAGGTGGTAGATTAATCTTGTCTGGGGGAGGTGGTAGATTAATCTTGTCTGGGGGAGGTTGGTAGATTGATCTTGTCTGGGGAGGTGGTAGATTGATCTTGTCTGGGGAGGTGGGTAGACTGATCTTGTCTGGGAGTGTGGTAGACTGATCTTGTCTGGGGTGGTGGTAGACTGATCTTGTCTGGGGGAGATGGTAGACTAATCTTGTCTGGGGAAGTGGTAGACTGATCTTGTCTGGGGAGGTGGTAGATTAATCTTGTTCTGGGGGAGGTGGTAGATTTATCTTGTCTGGGGGAGGTGGTAGATTGATCTTGTCTGGGGAGGTGGTAGATTAATCTTGTCTGGGGGAGGTGGTAGACTGATCTTGTCTGGGGAGGTGGTCGACTGATCTTGTCTGGGGAGGTGGTAGACTGATCTTGTCTGGGGAGGTGGTAGACTGATCTTGTCTGGGGAGGTGGTAGACTGATTTTGTCAGGGGAGGTGGTAGACTGATTTTGTCTGGGGGAGGTGGTAGACTGATCTTGTCAGGGGAGGTGGTAGACTGATCTTGTCTGGGGAGGTGGTAGATTAATCTTGTCTGGGGGAGGTGGTAGCTTGATCTTGTCTGGGGAGGTGGTAGACTAATCTTGTCAGGGGAGGTGGTAGACTGATCTTGTCTGGGGAGGTGGTAGATTGATCTTGTCTGGGGGAGGTGGTAGACTAATCTTGTCTGGGGAGGTGGTAGACTGATCTTGTCTGGGGAGGTGGTAGACTGATCTTGTCTGGGGAGGTGGTAGACTGATCTTGTCTGGGGAGGTGGTAGACTGATCTTGTCTGGGGAGGTGGTAGATTAATCTTGTCTGGGGAGGTGGTAGACTGATCTTGTCTGGGGGAGGTGGTAGACTGATCTTGTCTGGGGGAGGTGGTAGACTGATCTTGTCTGGGGGAGGTGGTAGACTGATCTTGTCTGGGGGAGGTGGTAGACTAATCTTGTCTGGGGAAGTGGTAGACTGATCTTGTCTGGGGAGGTGGTAGATTAATCTTGTCTGGGGGAGGTGGTAGATTAATCTTGTCTGGGGGAGGTGGTAGATTGATCTTGTCTGGGGAGGTGGTAGATTGATCTTGTCTGGGGAGGTGGTAGACTGATCTTGTCTGGGGGAGGTGGTAGACTGATCTTGTCTGGGGTGGTGGTAGACTGATCTTGTCTGGGGGAGATGGTAGACTAATCTTGTCTGGGGAAGTGGTAGACTGATCTTGTCTGGGGAGGTGGTAGATTAATCTTGTCTGGGGGAGGTGGTAGATTAATCTTGTCTGGGGGAGGTGGTAGATTGATCTTGTCTGGGGAGGTGGTAGATTAATCTTGTCTGGGGGAGGTGGTAGACTGATCTTGTCTGGGGAGGTGGTCGACTGATCTTGTCTGGGGAGGTGGTAGACTGATCTTGTCTGGGGAGGTGGTAGACTGATCTTGTCTGGGGAGGTGGTAGACTGATTTTGTCAGGGGAGGTGGTAGACTGATTTTGTCTGGGGGAGGTGGTAGACTGATCTTGTCAGGGGAGGTGGT
>NW_025560739.1:12500-17500 GCF_020424385.1 Procambarus clarkii
GGGGCGGGGGGGGGGGGGAGGGAAATGGGTGCCATTTCAATGTTGGTTTAATTTTTCATTGGTTCGAACTAATGCTGGTTCAATTTTTCATTGGTTCGGGCCAATGCTGGTTCGGGGGAAACGGTAGTTAAGGAAATTATCGAAGGATGGAAAGGGGCAGTGATATAGGCTGATGGAATGATGGTATTGATAGTGGTAATTTATGGGGAGGTGGCCGGAGGAATGGGGTCCTCCGGAAGTGGCCAGGTCAAGTGACCCAAGTAAGTGTCCAGGGGAAGAAACCACAGGAAGTGTCCAGGGGAAGTGACCAAAAGGAATGACCAGTAGAAGTGGTGAGAGGAAATAGGGAGGAGGGGGGGGGGGAGGAAAGGAAAGGAAAGGAATTATCAGGAGAAGCGCCAAGTCATTATGACTATATAGCACTGGGAAAGGGTCAGGATAAGGATTTGGGATGGGGCAGGGAGGGGAAGGAATGGTGCCCAACCACTTGGAAGGTCGTGGGATTGAATGCCGATCTGCATGAAGTGAGACCGTCGCTCTACCGTCCAGTCCAAGTGGTTGCCATTAGAAGTAGTCAGAGAAAGTAGTGCGTGGAAGTCTTGGGAAAGTGACCAAGGAAACCAGAATACAGCTCACAGCTTCCTAAAATATCAGTACTTGCAGCAAGTATTCAGTGGAACGTTCAAAATGAACAGTCACAGCACACCACAATGTTCACAAATGTTCATGTTATGTATTGATAATTGTGTAGAGTGCACGATAGAACCCCAAATCCAAACATATAAACATTCCAAGGCCTAATAAAGTACATATATGCACTATAATAGGCCTTAGATAGCGTATACTAGGCCTAACTAGGATTGCTCTGACAGGTTAAGCTAGGTCCCTTGCTGCTTTTGAATTTTTTATAGCATGCCATTTGCATTAATTCAATAAAACAAAACGATTGGGCACAACAGTCCAATTTTTTGTAACGTTCAACCAAATAATTGGAAATAAGCACAATTATTTAAAGAGAGATTGGGCTGTTCATAACAACACTATAATCCCAAAAATGGTGCCTCTACATATGTAATGGTTTACAATAATAGTTAATAGTCATACCAAGATAACCACAATAATGGTTACTAAGGATATAAATTCCGACAAGACAAAAAAAAAAAAAATTGTAAAATAGGGGACCTGAGATATGGTCAAAATGAATTGGTGGTCAAAATGACTCAATGAATTCTTTTTGAAGCCACAGAGACGCTCTCTCTCTCTCTCTCTCTCTCACTCTCTCTCTCTCAATATATATATATATATATATATAATATATATATATATATATATATATATATATATATATATATATATATATATATTCTCTCCACGCTCCGAGTGCCAGAGCTAATAGTTGGCACTGGCCCCGAGAGGATCCCACCGCGGACGACGGCAGGATAAGCTCTAATTAGACTAATTACCGAAGAATTAGCCCCCACACGTGTCTGGGAGTCGCAGACGAGCAGTCGCGTGTCTGACCAACCTAAATGATGGAGCTACGACATCAAAAATACATCGTAGTATTCACACACAGGAGTATCGGAGATTTTAGTAGGTTACGTAAGACTTCAGAAATGCATTAAAAAGTGGAGCAAAGTATTAAAGACTTCAGGAAAGTATGAAAGACTTCAAGAAATTATGAAAGACTTCAGGAAATTATCAAAGACTTCAGGAAATGATCAAAGACTTCAGGAAATGATCAAAGACTTCAGGAAATTATCAAAGACTTCTGGAAATTATCAAAGACTTCAGGAAATTATCAAAGATTTCAGGAAAGTATCAAAGATTTCAGGAAATTATCAAAGACTTCAAGAAATTATCAAACACATCAAGAAATTATCAAAGACTTCAGGAAATTATCAAAGACTTCAGGAAATTATGAAAGACTTCAGGAAAGTATCAAAGACTTCAGGAAATTATGAAAGACTTCAGGAAAGTATCAAAGACTTCAGGAAATTATGAAAGACTTCAGGAAATGATCAAAGACTTCAGGAAATTATCAAAGACTTCAGGAAATTATCAAAGACTTCAGCAAAGCACCAAAAAGACTTCAGCATCAAAGCCTTAATAAAACTCCTTTACTCTCAGTTAAACTGAGATAAACAGTTAAAGTCTGAGTGGAACTTTCAACACTCCAACTCTCGGGGCTGCTGTGGGATCGAACTATCGTCCTGGATCATCCCAGACGCACCCCGTAACCCCCTGCACCATGATATGCTTGAAACATTACGCACATTCCTAGTTGGTTCAGGCGGACTTCAGGTTGTTTAACTCTCTATCAATAACCTTAATTATTGTGTTATAGTGACTAACTAAACCTAATACCTTAACAGTTATTCATAAATTATTGAAATCAATGTATATAAATAAATTTATTCTTTAGCCGAGCTTGAGTCGCGAAGGAACAGCTTACTGAGAACCGTTTAAGGAAGAGTAGTTACCTTGGGACTATTGTAGTTACTTGGGACTGAGTAGTTACACTATATCCTTAAGACCGAACCGGAATTGTGGACTTGAAATCGCCTTCTTATACCTTGTTCGAACCTAAACAACTTCGTCCGGACTTACCAGCTGAGTTTAGCCGTTTTGCCATTCCTTACAGAGAGCCTTCGACAGGGCCATATATATACACACACACAGGACATGTGAATAATTCTGTTCATGTTCCCATGTGCTTCCTTAGGGGGTGTTGAGTTGCCTGGTTTTCTGAAAATATTGGTGAGGGTAAATATCTTCTTCTGTCCCCTGTGACCCAAATCTGTGGTTGGGACAACAGAGGGAGAGGCAGCGAGGTTCCTCAACCGGCCAACCAGTCTGTGAGGTTGGGAGAGGTTGAGTAAACACCCAGACCGGTTTGGTCCAGACCGAGCAATTTCTGGCAGAGGGGAAGTTTAAACACTGCATGAAGTAAGAGTGAATTCATCGTCTCCACTCGCCTCTCTGTCTGTCTGTCTGTCTGTCTGTCTGTCTGTCTGTCTGTCTGTCTGTCTGTCTGTCTGTCTCCCTTGATCTCACTTTTACTTGAATGAACAGACACCCATCTGGGGCCACCAGGGGGGGGGGGGGCCTGAGACGCTACAAGAGCCCCAGGCCATGTATACAAGGCCATGTATACAAGGCCATGTATTCAGGGCCATGTATAACCATTAGGAGTCTCAGGGTGTTATCCTTATCCCTTACCCAGCCTCCGGGAGCATCTTGGAGTCCTCCCAAGTCCACTGGAGCATCTTGAGGCACGTGGGGCGGGGAAGGAGGGGGGGGGGGAGGTAAGGGAGGTTTATGCATAGCAATAGGGTGGATGCTGCAGATGCTGCCAGAAGATCACGGATGCTGAACACCTGAGATGTGAATCTTCTTTGTAGCGGTGAAGTTGGGGGGGGGGGGTCCATTAGTTAGGGGAGGATTAGATCGCTTAACCTCCATATTATACCTTGGTATGTGGCAATGCTGTCTACAGCATACCTTGGAATGTGGCTATGCTGTCCATAGTATACCCTGATATATGGCTATGCTGTCCATAGTATACCCTGATATAGGGCTATTTTGTCCATAGTATACCCTGATATATGGCTATGCTGTCCATAGTATACCCTGATATACGGCTATGCTGTCCATAGTATACCCTGATATAAGGCTATGCTGTCCATAGTATACCCTGATATATGGCTATGCTGTTCATAGTATACCCTGATATATGGCTATGCTGTCCAGAGTATACCCTGATATATAGCTATGCTGTCCATAGTATACGAGCCAGATCTCTCGGTTTCCGCAGCGTAAAAAATACAGCGGATTAGCTACCCCAGAAGCGTCAAAAACCTAACCAGACCAATCGAAGAAGATACTCATTAGTCCCCCTAACTACGTCAATAATAAGATGGTTTTAACTTCCATGAACCACCGCAATTTTTACGACGGGATCAACTGCGTAAATAATGCAACGGAATCTGTAGGAGGACGGGAATTGCCGGAAACGAGACAGGAATGAAGATAAATTAGACGGGCTCTTCAACGCCTCTCCGTCTTACAAACAGATTACCAGGTACCAGGTCCGCCATGATTGAGCAATGATGTACAGCTTTCTCACCTTCTGATTGAAAACTGCCGAACCTATGTCATGCCCAAACCTTTCCCCCGTCACCCTTACGCAACTCTCCTCACTCACGTCGCGTCCTCCCCCTCTCGATAAGCAACCCATAAGTGCCCCCCCTAGTATACAAACACATCACGAGTCCCCCCTCCATCACCGTTCTCTTTGGTGGTACAGTAAAAGGGATAACTGAGCCATAAACCGCAATACTTTAAGACGCACTTCGTCTCGGCCAGACGCCGGTGAAGCGGTCCCAAGCCAGCCAGAACGACGCATCAACGAGTACGAGGCTTTGCGTCACTCTTCGTGCGAGTGACACCACTCGTGGCGCTCATTTGGGGAAGGAAAGATGCTGTGGAAGAGTGCAAGATTTCCCAGAAAAGTGCAAGATTCCTTTGGAAGAAGGCAAGACTCCTTGGAAGTTGTGCAAAAGTCCTTGAAAGAGTGCAACACCTTTTGGAAGAGTGTAAGGCCCCTTGGAAGAGTGGAAGACTCATTGGAATAGTGCAATTCCTTTTGGAAGAGTGTAAGATCCCTCATGATACTGCAAGACCTCTCGGAAGAGTGCAAAACCACTTGGAAGAGCTCAAGACCCCTTGGAAGAGTTCAAGACCCTTTGAAAGAGTGCAAGACCCCTAGGAAGAGTTCAAGACCCCCCTTGAAAGAGTTCAAGACCCCTTGGAAGAGTTCAAGACCCCTTGAAAGAGTGCAAGACCCCTTGAAAGATTACAAGACCTTTTGAAAGAGTTCAAGACCCCTTGAAAGAGTGCAAGACCCCCTTGGAAAAAAGCCACAACGTGAGAAAACGACGTCGATTTAATGATGATAACGCCTTGATATGGTAGTGAAAGATGAGTGATTGCGGAAG
>NW_025560739.1:22500-35000 GCF_020424385.1 Procambarus clarkii
ACACACACACACACAACACACTCACACACACACACACAGAACACACACACACACACACACACTACACACACACACACACACACACACACACACACACACACACACACACACACACACACAAGCACACACACATATAGGGAGCCGGCCGGCCGAGCGGACAGCACGCTGGATACGTGATCCTGTGGTCTGGGGTTCAATCCCGGGCGCCGGCGAGAAACGATGGGCAGAGTTTTTTCACCCTATGCTCCTGTTACCTAGCAGTAAATAGGTACCTGGGAGTTAGTCATCTGTCACGGGCTGCTTCCTGGGATATGTATGTTTGTGTGTGGTGTGGCGGAAGAAAAAAGGTAGTAGTAGACACAGTTGATTGACAGTTGAGAGGCGAGCCGAAAGAGCAGAGCTCAACCCCCGCAAGCACAACTAGCTGAATACACACACACACACACACACAGAAGACAGAAGAGTAAGGGGAGACATGATAACCACCTATAAAATTCTCAGGGGAATTGACAGAGTGGACAAAGACAAACTCTTCAGCACGGGCGGAACGCGAACAAGGGGACGCAGGTGGAAACTTAGTACCCAAATGAGCCACAGAGACATTAGAAAGAATTTTTTCAGTGTCAGAGTAGTTAACAGATGGAATGCATTAGGAAGTGATGTGGTGGAGGCTGACTCCATACACAGTTTCAAATCTAGATATGATAGAGCCCAATAGGCTCAGGAACCTGTACACCAGTTGATTGACAGATGAGAGACGGGACCAAAGAGCCGAAGCTCATCCCCCGCAAGCACAAGTAGGTAAGTACACACACACACAAACACTGACACACACAGCGAGACATACACACACACACACAAACACAGACACACACAGCGAGACACACACACACACGACCTCATCACCAGCACTCCACTCCAACATACACGACTCTTTGTAAACCAGTTGACACTTCATACACAAAATACTAAAAACTGTAAAAATAAAATGTATAGTTTTACGCACAATATTTTTCTGAAACATACGACACTATTTCTGAAGTATATATATATATATATATATATATATATATATATATATATATATATATATATATATATATATATATCAACAAACACATCACACTTTTACATTCTTTAAGTAAAGTGACACTTACAGAGTGCGTAGTTTTAGGTAAGTTACCGAAGGCGCCGTCCTCCACCTCCCGGAGGCCTGAGTGGGTGATTGCCCTGTTGAAAACAATTCATTAATTAGTACATAATAGCGCTTGGGCCAAGATTACAGGAATAAATACAGGATTAGAGGCAACTTTACATAGTGACTGCTGGGATTAGGATATATATATATATATATATATATATATATATATATATATATATATATATAGATAATAATATATATATATATATATATATATATATATATATATATATATATATATATATATATATATATATATATATATATTTATTTGTGTGTACCTGAGGAACATAAAGTGGGTGTATGTCAGGACAAAAAAGACATTATGTACGTATCTGTGTGTGTGTGTGTGTGTGTATACTTGGATAAATAATATAAAAGTACACTAGGTGTTTTTCAGGATAAAGTAGAAAATATTCATGTGCAAACATGCTTTTATCCAGAAGTAGTCAATAACAATATTTGTGCCCCCCCCCCCCACCAGTCATGGCCGTTTTACAGTTTACTGGGCAGCGTCACTCATCCTGTGAGTGAATAAACTCTCCTAAAAGCATGTACAACACCCTCTCTGCCTCCCGTAGTAGGAAAAAACCCCGTTGGGTTGTTCAGCCTGTCATTTTGTACCCAGACGAAGCTGGTACTTACTTAATGAACCAGTAATGAAAGACAGTGAGAGCTGACCGACTATAGTCAATATGATTCTATAGTCTCAGCACTCTATAGTACTACAGAGGGCTGAGATTATAGATGCTGTGCCCTAAGCGCTGATGCCTCATTCAAATTTGATGTTGCTTCAAGTTCAAGTTCAAGTATGTTTATTGAGATAAGCAATAAATACATCTCAAAGGGATAGAGTAGCTTAGGCTATTTCTACCCCCCAAATGAGTACAACAGACTCAGTGTGAGTCAATTGTGAGTGTACTCTCGTTGAGTACAAACATTATTTCATTGTTAGGTTACTTATAGTTCTCAGTAAGTAATCTAGAAAGTATATCAACAAATCTCGCAATTTATCAACATAAGCTAAACTACAATCATTTTAAAAGTGTCAAGGGTCATGTAAGAGGTAAAAATATGTGGCTTTAAACATGATTTATAGTCTGGTGTTTACACATGATTTACAGTTTAGTGTTTACACATGATTTACAGTCTGGTGTTGGCTTGAGAGAGAAGGGGGTGTTGTGGTGGGCAGAGGCATGTGTGTAGTGATGGAGGAACATGTATAGCAGGTGTAGTGATGGAGAAACATGTGTGTAGCGGGTGTGGTGATGGAGAAACATGTGTGTATACCGGGTGTAGTGATGGAGAAACATGTGTGTACCGGGTGTGGTGATGGAGAAACATGTGTGTAGCGGGTGTGGTGATGGAGAAACATGTGTGTATACCGGGTGTAGTGATGGAGAAACATGTGTGTGTACCGGGTGTAGTGATGGAGAAACATGTGTGTACCGGGTGTAGTGATGGAGAAACATGTGTGTACCGGGTGTAGTGATGGAGGAACATGTGTGTACCGGGTGTGGTGATGGAGAAACATGTGTGTACCGGGTGTAGTGATGGAGGAACATGTGTATACCGGGTGTAGTGATGGAGAAACATGTGTGTACCGGGTGTGGTGATGGAGAAACATGTGTGTACCGGGTGTAGTGATGGAGGAACATGTGTGTACCGGGTGTAGTGATGGAGAAACATGTGTGTACCGGGTGTAGTGATGGAGAAACATGTGTGTACCGGGTGTAGTGATGGAGAAACATGTGTGTAACGGGTGTAGTGATGAAGGAACATGTGTCTGGCGGGTATAGTAATGGTAGAACAGAAGCATGTATGGAAGGTGTAGTTAATGTATACTCCAAGAGAAAGAAAATCTGGTTCGGTACAGAAACAAGAACTCGGCTGAGCTGAAGCGAAAGATCTTGAGGTTAAAAAAGACATATATCCTCTAGAGAAGAAAGTTTTAATACCATTCAATACCTGAAACAGATTCTTTAAAACCATAATTATAGTACAAATAAATAATGATACCAAAACTAAGCAGAAACCAGAACTAGGAGAACATATAATAAGATAAAATATAAAAGAGAAGTAGAAATTTTTTTGGTAACAGAGGTAAAGTCATAGAGATTTTTTTTTTGTGGCACAGGTAACTTACAGGTAAGTCAACTGCTGGAAGTTGTGGAAGTCCAGGCGAGTCACTCGACATAGTTCCAGCTGGTCTTTCACGACCCTGTAAGGTACATTAAATATTAAGTTAGAAATTCACTGAGGACCTGTTCACGGGAATTTACCTGTTCTGTTCCACAGAACAGGTAAATTTTTTACCTTTTAATTTTTATTTAATGTTTTATTTAACAGGTAAATTTTTATTTAATGCAATGTCTGGTTTGATGGATATATTTATAATGCAATGTCTGGATTGATGGATATATTTAATGCAATGTCTGGTTTGATGGATATATTTATAATGCAATGTCTGGATTGTGAATATATTGATAATGCAATGTCTGGATTGGTGGATATATTTAATACAATGTCTTGTTTGGTGGATATATTGATAATGCAATGTCTGGTTTGATGGATATATTGATAATGCAATGTCTTCTTTGATGGATATATTGATAATGCAATGTCTGGTTTGGTGGATATATTTCATAATATCTTGTTTTGTGGCTATAATTCATAATACCATGTTTTAATAGATATTTTGTAGATAAATATGTTATCATTTATTTGCCGGTTATAAAAAGATAACGTTGCCTTGAAGTTGCATTCCAATGTGAGTTTTCCTTAATTTCGCGTCTTGTATTCTTGTCAACGCATCTGAATACTTTTGGAGTTCTTATGCTTGCTCTGTCTCACTGTGTTCTCTCCCCCATCGTGTTCTTTCTCATCGTGTTCTCTCTCACAGTGGTCACTATAGGTTATTTCCTCTCACACAGTTCTCACTCTCAGTGTTGGTTCTCTTCAACAAGGGCCATGTTCTGTCTATATTTGTGTTCTCCAATTAATGTTCTCCGTGTTCGTTCCTTGAATTCAAGACACGAGAGAATAATTGAAATCAGATCCATCTTCCATGGGATGCTGATCTTCGTGTTCTCTGTGGTGTGGCTTCTTAGAGACTGCATATAATCTCTAAGATCATCAACTTCGACCTCCGTCAGCGGGTTTGGAGACTTCCCGGCCGCCAAGATCATCAACATCGACCTCCGTCAGCGGGCTTGGAGACTGCCTGGCCTCCAAGATCGTCAACACCGACCTCCGTCAGCGGGCTTGGAGACTTCCCGGCCTCCAAGATCATCAACACCGACCTCCGTCAGTGAGCTTGGAGACTTCCCGGCCTCGAAAATCATCAACACCGACCTCCGTCAGCGGGCTTTGGAGACTTCCCGGCCCTCCAAGATCATCAACATCGACCTCCGTCAGCGGGCTTGGAGACTTCCCGGTCTCTGCGATCAACAATTCATCCCATTTCATCTTCCCTTCGTTACCCGTTGCTCGAAGATCGATGTGGTCTCCTCCCGAACCACTAACTTCCGAGCACTGCTTCAGTAAATTTACTCGAAATAGTGGCTTTGTCCAGGACAAATTGCAACATAATTTACATTAAGTGTGCGATGCTTGGGGGAAGTATGTAGATGAATGTATTTACAAACTCCTTCCAAATCTAGCGATTAGTTACAACTTTACGTTGAAGTATATAATTAACTTGTTATTTTTTTAATGTGTGCGTTAATAACTCGACAATTTTGAGTAGTAAATAAGTTATACGAATGAAATTGCAAATAAATGTTCCATTTAGAGGTCAAAATGGAGTTTATTTAGCTCGCTGAAGTAGTATGAGCAATGACCATATTTACAGTGTGTGTAACTAACGTGTATAATAGGATTACTTTCACAGGTTACCTAATTACTAAAAAGTTGGGTAATTACCTAAGGTAATTACCCCAACCTGTCCTCCCTACAAAGAACATCGCTTTACGCTCGTATGTGTTACATAAGGCCAACAAAAATTGTCGTGCTAGAAAAATGGAAGCGGCTGGCGAAAGTGACGTACTGTCCCGTTTTCTGTTGTGGGTCCTCAGGTGGTAGGTTAGGAGAGGATACTTTTAATAAATTTAGCGTTTTCCTGACGTTACAAAATTTTTGGAGGACGAGCTGCATTGTGAAACATCATCTCTCGGTACTGCAGTCTGTGTGGCAGTTGCATCCTTGTGTTATCTTCAGATGTGTCCTACATGACGGATGTACAGCCTTTATCTTGGGGTAACTTAACCTAACCTAACTTAAATTAACTTAGCCTAACCTAACCTAATTTCTCACATGTATTAATTTTCCACCGCACCTCCATTCTGCTGTATGTAAATCTGAGCCAAACATCCAGGTCTCGATTTTACAGCACATTCTTCAGCTGTGGTGGCTTGTAACTGTTGCAACAGCAGCAGCAACAGCAGCAGTAGCAGCAGCAGCAGCATGAAAGCGTAATTGTTTGCAGCTTTCTCACAAAAAACTTGTCATAACGCAAGAGTACATTCATAGTACTCTATGTACATAGAGTACATAAAGTTGTTGTCCATAGAGTAAGCACAGGAAGGACATGTCTTTCTTCAATGACGACACCGGCTGCATATGCAGATGTCACTTATTTGGCAATATAAGTGACATCTTATATCGTCTGCCCCCCCATGCCTTCCCTTCTTCTTTGGAGCATAAACACGGTGTCACCTTCTGCCTCTTTCATACATCTCCTGCCCCTCTTCTTCTTATTCTTTCTTATTCTTTCTTATTCTTTCTTATTCTTCTTCCTCTGAGAGCATGGAGGCGGAGTGACCTTCTGGCTCCGTCTCACCAACCTCACACTTGAGACCTGTACCATCCCCAGCTCAGCCAGTCAGATCATGAGTTACCACTCAGATGTCTGGACCCATCAGGGCGCGCGGCGGTCCTGCTCTCAACTCTCTGATAGCACCACTATATTAAAGTTTTAGCCGCCCATTTTTCTTCCCCAAGGAAACAAAGCTAAAGAAAAAAAAATATGCTATCAAAATGTGTTCATTGATCTATTTTTTTGTTTTGTTTCTTCTTTCCCCCCAAAAAACACTTGGGGGTGGACGGTAGAGCGACGGTCTCGCATCATGCAGGTCGGCGTTCAATCCCTGACCATCCACAAGTGATTGGGCCACCATTCCTTCCTCCCGTTCCATCCCAAATCCTTATCTTGATCCTTTCCAAGTGCTATATAGTCGTAATGGCTTGGCGCTTTCTCCTGATAGCTCCATTTCCCTTCACCCCCCCCCCCCTAAAAAAAAGCTAATAGGTTAAGGCTATTGATTCCCACAAGCTTTAAATTTACCAGGATAAAGTCATGTGTATAGCTGTGTATATAGCTGTCATATGTATATCTTAAAGGTCGAGGAACTGATGTGGCGACGGAGTGACGGAAAGATGACATATTACCAGGACCCTCGGGGATCGAACGCCTTCCCTGCATGCAGCGAGGCGGTCGTTGTACCGACCAGCCTATATAAGAGGATGGATACACACAGAATCACAACTAAAATATGTTGACATAACTAATGATTAGTCAACAGGATTTTTCAGCTTTGATCTCAAGTCCTTTTTCTTTACTATCTCTGCCTGTCTCCTCTTTACTATCCTCTGTTTCTTAGTATCTGTATATATATATATATATATATATATATATATATATATATATATATATATATATATATATATATATATATATATATATATATAGAGTGGCATCCATCAGTCTCAGGAGACTATGGAGTTGCGCTCTGGTTGTCGGTCTGGAGTGGCCTCTCCAGGGCGCAAAGCCAGGGTAGGTTGATACTGGGGAAGAAGCTGTCACCCATGCAGCAGGTCCCCCCCTCCTCTCCACGGCCCCGAAAGTCTCCAATGGAAAGGCATATATATATATATATATATATTAGTATATTTTGGTAGCAGTCTTTCCTGTAGGCATATATTATTAAATATGACCGAAAAAGTAAGATTAATAATTCTAACACGAATTTTCTCAATCTTTCGTACATTTCTTTTCACTGTTGGAGGTAAATCAAAAATCAATTCTCCAAAATTCATTTTTATTTCTAGTCTGACGCGACACGAGCGCGTTTCGTAAAACTTATTACATTTTCAAAGACTAGTTCACAAATACACAACTGAATAGAACTTACGCATCTCCGATTTTATATCTACATTTGAGTGAGGTGGAAGGGGTGATGTGGCATTAACACAAGACAGAACAAGAGGGGGCATTAATAGGGTATTAATTTCATCAACACAAGACAGAACAAGAGGTGGTATTAATAGGGTATTAATTTCATCAACACAAGACAGAACACGAAACAATGGGTATTGAATAGAAGTATTTGTAGAAAGCCTATTGGTCCATATTTCTTGATGCTTCTATATTGGAGCGGAGTCTTGAGGTGGGTAGAATATAGTTGTGCATTAATTGGCTGTTGATTGCTGGTGTTGACTTCTTGATGTGTAGTGCCTCGCAAACGTCAAGCCGCCTGCTATCGCTGTATCTATCGATGATTTCTGTGTTGTTTACTAGGATTTCTCTGGCGATGGTTTGGTTGTGGGAAGAGATTATATGTTCCTTAATGGAGCCCTGTTGCTTATGCATCGTTAAACGCCTAGAAAGAGATGTTGTTGTCTTGCCTATATACTGGGTTTTTTGGAGCTTACAGTCCCCAAGAGGGCATTTGAAGGCATAGACGACGTTAGTCTCTTTTAAAACGTTCTGTTTTGTGTCTGGAGAGTTTCTCATGAGTAGGCTGGCCGTTTTTCTGGTTTTATAGTAAATCGTCAGTTGTATCCTCTGATTTCTGTCTGTAGGGATAACGTTTCTATTAACAATATCTTTCAGGACCCTTTCCTCCGTTTTATGAGCTGTGGAAAAGAAGTTCCTGTAAAATAGTCTAATAGGGGGTATAGGTGTTGTGTTAGTTGTCTCTTCAGAGGTTGCATGGCATTTCACTTTCCTTCTTATGATGTCTTCGACGAAACCATTGGAGAAGCCGTTGTTGACTAGGACCTGCCTTACCCTACAGAGTTCTTCACACCCTGTAGGGTAAGGCAGGTCCTAGTCAACAACGGCTTCTCCAATGGTTTCGTCGAAGACATCATAAGAAGGAAAGTGAAACGCCATGCAACCTCTGAAGAGACAACTAACACAACACCTATACCCCCTATTAGACTATTTTACAGGAACTTCTTTTCCACAGCTCATAAAACGGAGGAAAGGGTCCTGAAAGATATTGTTAATAGAAACGTTATCCCTACAGACAGAAATCAGAGGATACAACTGACGATTTACTATAAAACCAGAAAAAACGGCCAGCCTACTCATGAGAAACTCTCCAGACACAAAACAGAACGCTTTAATAGAGACTAACGTCGTCTATGCCTTCAAATGCCCTCTTGGGGACTGTAAGCTCCAAAAAACCCAGTATATAGGCAAGACAACAACATCTCTTTCTAGGCGTTTAACGATGCATAAGCAACAGGGCTCCATTAAGGAACATATAATCTCTTCCCACAACCAAACCATCGCCAGAGAAATCCTAGTAAACAACACAGAAATCATCGATAGATACAGCGATAGCAGGCGGCTTGACGTTTGCGAGGCACTACACATCAAGAAGTCAACACCAGCAATCAACAGCCAATTAATGCACAACTATATTCTACCCACCTCAAGACTTCGCTCCAATATAGAAGCATCAAGAAATATGGACCAATAGGCTTTCTACAAACACTTCTATTCAATACCCATTGTTTCGTGTTCTGTCTTGTGTTGATGAAATTAATACCCTATTAATACCACCTCTTGTTCTGTCTTGTGTTGATGAAATTAATACCCTATTAATGCCCCCTCTTGTTCTGTCTTGTGTTAATGCCACATCACCCCTTCCACCTCACTCAAATGTAGATATAAAATCGGAGATGCGTAAGTTCTATTCAGTTGTGTATTTGTGAACTAAAGTCTTTGAAAATGTAATAAGTTTTACGAAACGCGCTCGTGTCGCGTCAGACTAGAAATAAAAATGAATTTTGGAGAATTGATTTTTGATTTACCTCCAACAGTGAAAAGAAATGTACGAAAGATTGAGAAAATTCGTGTTAGAATTATTAATCTTACTTTTTCGGTCATATTTAATAATATATATATATATATATATATATATATATATATATATATATATATATATATATATATATATATATATATATATATAAACAGTATTCATATATATGTATAATCATTATTCGTCTATGCTTATATACGCACCTTTTATTAAAAACAAAAGAATAATAATTCTTTGACAATGCAACAGACTGTTGTCTGGGTTGAAAATGTTTTAGGTTTCTAAGGTCAGAGTCTCCTTCAGACTTCTGTCCAAACTTAAGATGCAGCAGTGAGCTTCTTAACTGTCTTCTTGAGGATCACCAGCAACACTTGTAAGTCTTGGGAAAGTGTTCTTTATTAAATTTTATCCGGGATTAAAACAACTTTTCACGAAGTTGCAACATCTTACGAGAACCCTTCTTTACCGTATGGAAATAAAATACAAAATATGGCTACATTTGTCTTGTTAGATATTTTGTAAATATATTTCATGTTTCCACTTGCTTCAACCATGAATAATTTCACGGTCGAATAGACCACACACTAGAAGGTGAAGGGACGACGACGTTTCGGTCCGTCCTGGACCATTCTCAAGTCGATTATCGACTTGAGAATGGCCCAGGACGGACCGAAACGTCGTCGTCGTCCCTTCACCTTCTAAATGTGTGGTCTGGTCAACATACGTCAGCCACGTTATTGTGACTCATCGCCTGCAATTACACGGTCGTTACAGCTAGGATTTTCACCATCGTCACTATACTGTTACTATTCCCAACATCTTCCCAACCACCAGTATCACCACCGCTAACATCACCATCCCTTACCAGCACCATCACCATCCAACGAGACACCCATCATCACCCATACCACAATCATCACCTTCGCTTCTGCCTTAAACATCACCCACCTGTCCATCACCACCATCACTCATCACCGGTGATGGTGGTGATGGACAGGAGCCACCACCACCACCACCAACCCCCAACCAACCACCCGTCACCACCATCGCCACCCCAACCACCACTATTCGGAATTTTTGTGATATTGGTGTAAAGTCAGGTTGTGGTGGAGGTTGTCGAGACGTGTTCTCCACCTCCGTTGTCTTGTATTCATCAGGAGTACAAAGCCAAGACCACTACAAAGACCTTTCATAATACATCCCAGAAATCTTACAGGTGAGTGGTGAAGATTACTGTTGTGTGTATATCCACCTAGTTGTGCTTGAAAGGGTTGAGCTCTGGCTCTTTGGTCCCGCCTCTCAATTGTATATCAACGATTCATTTTTTTTTCACATACACACCTCCAGGAAGCAGCCCGTAACAGCTGTCTAACTCCCACGTACCTATTTAGTGCTAGATGAACAGGCACATCAGGGTGAGTGAAAATCGGCCCATTTGTTTCCGTTATCGCCGGGGATCGATCCCCGGTTCACAGGACTACGAATCCAGATCCTGTCCACTCAGCCACCAGGCTCCCCATGTGTTTGCGTGTGTACCCACCTAGTTGTGCTTGCGGGGGTTGAGCTCTGGCTCTTTGGTCCCGCCTCTCAACTGTCAACTAATGTACAGGTTCCTGAGCCTATTGGGCTCTATCATATCTACACTTGAAACTGTGTATGGAGTCAGCCTCCACCACATCACTGCCTAATGCATTCCATTTGTCTACTATTCTGACAATGAAAAAATTCTTTCTAATGTCTATATGGCTCATTTGGGCACTCAATTTCTACCTGTGTCCCCCTAGTGCGTGTGCCCCTTGTGTTAAATAGTCTGTCTTTATCTACCCCTATCAATTCCTCTGAGAATCTTGTATGTAGTTATCATGTCCCTCCCCTAACTCTTCTGTCTTCCAGTGACGTGAGGTTTAATTCCCGTAATCTCTCCTCGTGTGTGTGTGTGTGTGTGTGTGTGTGTGTGTGTGTGTGTGTGTGTGTGCGTGTGTGTGTGTGTGTGTGTGTATGTGTGTGTGTGTGGTGTGTGTGTGTGTGTGTGTGTGTGTGTGTGTGTGTGTGTGTGTGTGTGTGTGTGTGTGTGCGTGTGTGTGTGTGTGTGGTGTCTGTGTGTGTGTGTGTGTGTGTGTGTGTGTGTGTATGTGTGTGTACTCACCTATTTGTGCTTGCGGGGGTTGAGCTTTGGCTCTTTGGTCCCGCCTCTCAACTGTCAATCAACTGGTGTACAGATTCCTGAGCCTACTGGGCTCTATCATATCTACATTTAAAACTGTGTATGGAGTCAGCCTCCACCACATCACTGCCTAATGCATTCCATCCGTTAACTACTCTGACACTAAAAAAGTGCCTTCTAACGTCTCTGTGGCTCATGTGAGTACTCAGTTTCCACCTGTGTCCCCTTGTTCGCGTCCCACCAGTGTTGAATAGTTTATCCTTGTTTACCCGGTCGATTCCTCTGAGGATTTTGTAGGTTGTGATCATGTCTCCCCTTACTCTTCTGTCTTCCAGTGTCGTAAGGTGCATTTCCCGCAGCCTTTCCTCGTAACTCATGCCTCTTAGTTCTGGGACTAGTCTAGTGGCATACCTTTGGACTTTTTCCAGCTTCGTCTTGTGCTTGACAAGGTACGGGCTCCATGCTGGGGCCGCATACTCCAGGATTGGCCTTACATATGTGGTGTACAAGATTCTGAATGATTCCTTACACAGGTTCCTGAACGCTGTTCTGATGTTAGCCAGCCTCGCATATGCCGCAGACGTTATTCTTTTTATGTGGGCTTCAGGAGACAGGTTTGGTGTGATATCAACTCCTAGATCTTTCTCTCTGTCTGTTTCATTAAGTACTTCATCTTCTATTCTGTATCCTGTGTTTGGCCTCCTATTTCCACCACCTAGTTTCATTACTTTGCATTTACTAGGGTTGAACTTCCACAGCCATTTGTTGGACCATTCACTCAGTCTGTCTAGGTCATCTTGTAGCCTCCTACTATCGTCCTCAGTTTCAATCCTCCTCATAATTTTTGCATCATCGGCAAACATTGAGAGAAACGATTCTATACCCTCTGGAAGATCATTTACATATATCAGAAACAGTATAGGTCCAAGGACTGACCCCTGCGGTACTCCACTCGTAACGTCTCGCCAATCTGAGACCTCACCCCTCACACTGACTCGTTGTCTCCTGTTACTTAGGTACT